>JACEGR010002270.1:0-134531 GCA_014170235.1 Listronotus bonariensis | reverse complement strand
GTTTGATATTAGACATCGGCATCGCGCCAAAATATTTAAATTTTAAATTTAGGGTGTTTTGTTATTTTGTTTTCTCACAATTGGTACTGCACTGGACAAGTGTCAAGCTGCGCGATTGACAAATTGCAACGACAACCGTGAATTTTGACTTGATTTGAATACCTTCGTTGTGTGAGAGGTCCCAAACCATTTTAAGTGATTTTCTCCTATTTTCTGTGTTCCAAAGCTATTACGTGAGCATACATACGTGTGTGCGCCTTTATTTGTTAAGGAGCAAGTTGCCTATCCCGCCGTAAACCTTACCGCCAAATGCCTCTACCAAGCCGGCCGGCGAGAAATCGACGGCAAGAAAACCGCGGCATAAAACATCTAACGGAAGCAGCAGAAATCAAAATCTTGGTTAAAGTGCTCTTCGTATCGTTTGTGAGAAGATAATTTGTAAATTATTTTTCTTTGAAAGTTTGCTTGTTCTTATAAAAAAACAAGCTGAGTCCTTTGATTTTAAAATATAATTGCCACTAATATCGAACATTTTTTGGTCTTCGAAGCCGAATTATTAAGAAAAGTCCCATGGAATGCAATAAATTATATTTTACCTTAGGTGAAATTGTTGTTAAAAATTGTTCATTTTATATTCTGCTAAATTCTAAACATTTCATTTTTTTGTGCATCGAACCCATATTTTCGATCGATATCGATAGTTTTTGTAGGTGTTAAGATAAGGCAAACTTGTTCGCTTCAAACGGTAAAAAGTTTAAGGGGAAATTTCTAACCCAGAGTTAACTGGCAGTTAGGCATTACTAATAAACAAAAGTTTTATGAAAATTGTGTTATTAATTAATCAATTTAAATTGCTATTATATTAATATTTTGCATTAGTTTAAAGTTCATTCAGTCTTTGGTGAGTGCAGAAAATCAATTAAAGTTTATTATTTGGTTTTATAAATTGGTAATTACAGCCTATCGTGAGTTAAAAGTGATATATAAAATAAATTATTGTTTTCAACATTTTTAAATTTTAACTTCCACAAAATTTAATTGAATTTATATGCAGTGTTGCCACATCGCATATTTTTTCAGTTTATATAGGAATTATTTTTCTTTCGCGAAAAATTAATTATTTAATTGTTTGTTTAAAATTAAAAAGAAAACATGAGTGACGTAAAGTCCTTAATTAAAAAACGAAATTCAATTCAAAGAAAGTTAAAAAATTATATAGTATTGCTACTGACGCAACTTTAGAGGGTGCCTCAGAGCAAACAAAAAACGAGTTCCGCTTACGATATGACAGTTTGTTTGATGATGTCATAAAATTTGAATCGTTACATTTGGACATTGTTGGCCTTATTGATGACGATACTCAAATCGAAGAACAAGACATAATTCAAGATGCCTTTAATGATATGCAATTCGCAATCAAATCATTGTACAGAGATTTATGTGAAACTCAAATTCAAATAAAACCAAATAATAACTTAACTAATAGTCGGAACAGTGTTAACAGTGACAGATGTGATAGGGTGAGACTGCCCAAAATAGAAATTCCTAAATTTGATGGGGATTTTAAAAAGTGGCCGACCTTTTTTGACATGTACAAATCATTGATCCATGAATGTACCTCTCTTACTAATATTGAACGCTTTCAATTTTTAGTTTCTTATTTAGAAAAAGATGCAGCTGTAGTCATAAAAAATATTCCTATTACGGATGCAAATTATAACACGGCTTACGATGCATTAGTGAAACGTTATCAAAATGATAGAGTTTTAGTGACAGAATTATTGGCTTTCGGTTTATCAAGCTCCTGCCATTAAAACTAAGTCAGCGATTGAACTTAGAAAATTATTGTCAATCTTTTCTGAAAACTTATCAGCCCTAGATTTATATCAATTAGATTTGTGGGATTTTACTAAATTTAATTTACTTTTTCAAAAAATGGATCATTCGTTAAAAACGCTGTTTGAGTTTGAATATAGTGATAAAAAATTTCCGCAGTATAATGATCTTTACACATTTTTGGAGAAACATTGTAGAGCTTTAGAAAATAGCCAATTAATTCCAAAGCCGGAAAGCAGTAGTGCTGCTTATAAAGCAAACAATAATGATATGTCAAACAAGGGTGGTCATTTTAGGTCTAACAGTCATGGTTTTTCAAGTGGTCATGGTAAAACCAGTGGTAATAAAAATATACATAATTTTATGTCTAACGTAAGTTATTCAAAATGTGATTTTTGCAAAGAAAGTGCCCATTCTTTGATCAAATGTGACAAATTTTTATGTGCTGACGTTGGTGAACGTCATTCCTTTGTGAAGAATAAGCGTTTCTGTTTCAACTGTTTAGCTTTCGGTCATTCTCTCAATAAGTGTGAGAGTACTTCGACATGTCGAGTGTGTCAACTTAGACACCATACGCTTCTACATTTTCCTCCCAAACCAGTGAATTCTAATAGTGATAAATCTTCTTCAGGTGCTAAAGCAGTTCCTGAAAATTCCAGTGGTGATAATAAATTACAAGTATATTCTAGCAGAATACCCTCTCAAAAATGTATGTTGTTTGCAACCGCTTCAATACTTGTGTTTGATTATTGTGATAGGCCGGTGCGTTGCAGAGCTTTGTTGGATTCCGCTAGTCAAGCAAGCTTTATTAGTGAGGCATGTTTAAATGGACTAGGTCTTCAACCCTCAAAGTCCTCTACTTCTATTCAAGGTCTCAACCAGATGTCTTCGTGTGTGACGCTGGGAAATGTAGCTTTAAAAATTTCTCCAGTTGGTGATAGTAGTCATGTGTATCATGTGGATACAGTTGTGCTACCTCAAATTTGTAACGCTATTCCTTCAGCAAACTTTCATATTCAAAAGTGGAAATACTTGCAGAACTTAACCTTAGCAGATCCGTGAGTTTAACAGTTCTAGTGATGTGGATATTTTATTAGGTGTGGATATGTTTTCTCAAATAATTTTACCAGGTTTTCACAAAGGTGAAAATGGTGGTCCCTGTGCTATGAATACTACCTTTGGTTGGATTTTGTTTGGATCTGTGGATTCATTGCCGCCTGCTAACGTTTTAAGTTGTTTTACCGCTCTTAATACTGACTTGGATGAAACTTTAAAAAGATTTTGGGAGATAGAGCATGTTCCTCAGTCGCTAGCCTTGTCCTCCGATGATATCGCTTGTGAAAATTTGTTTGTCAAAACTTGCAAACGTGAAGCAAATGGACGTTATGTGGTTCAACTTCCTTTTCGAGTTTTACCTCCTTCTTTGGGCGATTCAAGGGCACAAGCAATGCGTCGACTTAATTTGTTGGAAAATAGATTGGCAAGGGATGTTGATTTAAAGAATATGTATTCACAGTTCATGCAAGATTATCTTGACCAAAATCATATGACTGCCGTCGAAGCACTCGCCTCTCCAAGTGATGGATACTTCATTCCGCATCATTGTGTGCTCAAGGGAAGCGGTGAAGCAAAGAAAATTCGTGTTGTATTTGATGCAAGTGCAAAGTCCTCAAATGGTTCTTCATTAAATGATTGCTTATTTAGTGGTCCCAAACTTCAGTGTGAAATAACCTCTATTTTACTACATTTTCGTATTTTTAGTGTTGTGTTTACTACCGATATCCGACAAATGTATCGTCAGATCCTTGTGGCTCCTGAGCATCGTGATTTTCAGCGTATTTTGTGGCGTTTTTCTCCTACAGAGCCAATTCAAGAGTTTCAATTAAATACTGTGACTTACGGTGTTTCTTCAAGTGCATATCTTGCTATTCGAAGTTTATTGCAGTTAGCCACAGACTATGAAGCCAAGTACCCCTTAGCTGCTCAAATCCTAAGACGTAGTACCTACGTGGACGATATCATGGCTGGTTCCTTTTCAGTTTCCGATGCATTGGAAGTACAAAGGCAGCTCATTGATTTGTTATCTCTTGGAGGCTTTGAACTTAGAAAGTGGTCTAGCAACCATCCAGCTTTACTAGAATCTGTGCCAATAGCTCATCAGCAAACAATCCACTTTAGTGACAAAGACGCCTCTGGTATGAAAGTGCTGGGTTTACAGTGGTCGCCAGTATCTGATTGCTTTTCATACTCAGTGGAACCTATAGCTAGAAAATGTACTAAACGAAATATTTTGTCAGAGATTGCGCGGATATACGATCCCTTAGGTTTTTTGTCTCCTACCATTTTAGTAGCCAAATCGTTGATACAGAAGTTGTGGCTTCAAGGTTTAGATTGGGACACTGTTCCCCCTGATGATATAACTCAACAATGGGAATTGTATCGGTCGCAACTTTCTTGTTTGTCGTCGCTTTCAATACCTCGTCGTTTTATAAGTGATGAAACGCGTGATGTTGAACTCCATGGTTTCTGTGATGCCTCAGAAGTAGCCTATTCCGCTGTTTTGTACTTGCGACAAGTATTAGTGAACAACAGCGTTGTAATTTCTTTGGTGTGTGGAAAAAATCGTGTGGCTCCATTGAAACGGATTTCCTTGCCCCGCTTAGAGTTGTGCGCTGCGGTATTGCTCGCGGATTGTATAGAATTTGTAATTTCTAGTCTGTCTCATGTGAAGATAAACAAAATTTTTGCCTGGTCTGATTCAAGCGTAACTTTATCATGGATAAGGGCGCCTCCCTATAAATGGAAAACCTTCATTGCTAATAGAGTGTCCCAAATTCAGGAAAAGGTGCCTCCTGAGTGCTGGCGTCATGTGTCAGGAAAGTCTAACCCCGCTGACTGTGCATCCCGGGGAATCCTTCCCGAACAGCTTGTTTCACATCCGCTATGGTGGGCGGGACCCCCTTGGCTTCAACAGGCTGAATTTACTTGGCCTTCAACGTCGATCCAGGAAATAACTGAAGAAGCCGCTCTAGAGGAGCGAAAAATTGTATGTGTCACCACACATGTGAAACCATTTCTTAATGAACTTCTTGACAAATTCTCTTCGTTGCAAAAAATTCAAAGAGTAGTTGCCTATTGTATTCGTTTCATGACCAATGCGCGTGTTTGTAAGGATGCCCGTAGAAAGGACGCCTTGTGCCAGCAGGACCTTCAGAATGCCCTGATGGTTGTCGTTAAATTGGTGCAACAGCGTGTGTTTAGTGCCGAGCTTTTGAAAATCGAACAAAATTTACCGTGTTCCAAACCTATAAGACAGCTTGCCCCATTTTTGGATTCATTTGGAATTATTAGAGTTGGTGGACGCTTAAAACACGCCGACATGGCATTTGACGCTAAGCATCCAGTGCTTCTTCCACGAAGTCACCCCATAACCGACTTAATAATTCAACATTTTCATAATCGAAACCTACATCCAGGCCCCAGAGCTCTTCAGTATTTGATTACTCAACAATTTTGGATTTTATCAGCTCGTCGAGCTATTCGTCATGTGCTTTCTAAGTGTTATCGTTGCTTTCGCACGAACCCGTCTCCATTGAGTCCTTACATGAGCGATTTACCATTAGCTCGTGTATCACAGGTCAAGGCCTTTACTCACACTGGTGTAGATTTCGCTGGACCCCTGTCCATTGTTTTAGGCAGGTATCGTGGGGTTCGTGGGCATAAAGCATATGTTTGTGTTTTTATTTGCCTCGGAACGAAGGCTGTGCATCTTGAGGCTGTTTCTGACCTTTCATCAGAAGCCTTTCTTGCAGCATTTCGCAGGTTTGTTGCCAGACGTGGTCGATGCACTGACTTGTATAGTGACCGAGGAACAAATTTTGTTGGTGCAAATAATCTGTTATTGTCTTACTGTCAAGCATCGTCTGAACAGTTGGCCATAAAGTGGCATTTCAACCCCCTGCGTCTCCCCACTGGGGTGGTATTTGGGAAAGTGCTGTGCGATCCGTGAAATCGCATTTGGTGCGCGTTATTGGGTGTCAAATTCTTACCTTTGAAGAGTTAACGACCCTGTTAGCGCAAATTGAGGCTGTTTTGAATTCAAGGCCTCTGTGTGCCCTTAGTCAGATCCGAACGATCTGACTAGTCTTACCCCTGGTCATTTTCTGACTACCGAACCATTGATGTCCCCTCCTGACGAGGAATTATCTAGTGTCAACGCAAACCGATTAACCCGGTGGCAGTTGATTCAGCAACTGCACCAACACTTTTGGAAAAGGTGGCACATGGAGTATCTTCATACTCTGCAAACGAGGGCCAAGTGGAACTGTCCTCAAACTCTTCCGGCAGTGGGCACCCTGGTCATTGTAAAAGATTCGAATACGCCACCCATACGGTGGTTACTAGGACGGATCGTTAAATTATATCAGAGCCCTGATAAGATAGTGCGGAGTAGCTCAAATCCGTACCGCAAAGGGTATCACTGATAGACCATTGGTCAAACTATGTCCGTTACCTAACCAATAATTTGAATCAAACATAAACTGTGCTGTTATTATTTGTGTGTTTATTAAGAATTTTATTTTTTTTCATACCTTAATTTTGGTGTTTGATGTACAGAAAAATAAATAAATTATTTTTGGTGGGCGGAATGTTTGATATTAGACATCGGCATCGCGCTAAAATATTTAAATTTTAAATTTAGGGTGTTTGTTATTTTGTTTCTCACAATTGGTACTGCACTGGACAAGTGTCAGGCTGCGCGATTGAAAATTGCAACGACAATTGTGAATTTTGACTTGATTTGAATACCTCGTTGTGTGAGAGATCCCAAACCATTTTAAGTGATTTTCTCCTATTTTCTGTGTTCAAAGCTATTACGTGTGCTACATATACGTGTGTGCGCCTTTTATTTGTTAAGGGCAAGTTGCCTATCCCGCCGTAAACCTTACCGCCAAATGCCTCTACTCAAGCCGGCCGGCGAGAAATCGACGGCAAGAAAACCGCGGCAAAACATCTAACGGAAGCAGCAGAAATCAAAATCTTGGTAAGTGCTCTTCGTATCGTTTGTGAGAAGATAATTTGTAAATTATTTTTCGTAAGTTTGCTTGTTCTTATAAAAACAAGCTGGTCCTTTGATTTTAAAATATAATTGCCACTAATATCGAACACTCACTTTTAAACAAAAATCGTACATATCGTATGTACTGAAACCAAAATATTTATTTTTTAATTCTGACATTCGTATACTCTTCTTTTAGCGCTCGGCTAATTATTTAAAAATTAGGGCTGATACTCTTACAAATTATATTGAAATATGTTTCCTCGAATTTGTTGATTTTTTTTTAATAACTTGTCTGTCAATCATAACAACGGCTCTGTAAGAACTTTGAGGTTATCTATTTAGGCCCTATTTACTCTCAAATAACATATTTATTTAAAAAATTAGTGTTACTATATATTTATTAAAAATAATTGTTTAAAAAAGAATGACTAAAATCAAACTACTAGAAGCCAAGATATACGTCAAAAACTGTTAAGGCCCTATTTCTCTCAAATAACATATTTATTTAAAAATTAGGTTAATATATTTATTAAAAATAAATTGTTTAAAAAAAGAATGACTAAAATCAAACCACTAGAAGCCAAGTTATACGTTAAAAACTGTTAAGGCCCTATTTACACTAAAATAACATAATTATTAAAAATTTTAGTATTAATATTTGTAGATTTATAAAAATTAAATTATTAGCAAAAAGAACAACTAAAATCAGTCTACTAGAAACCAAAATATACGTTAAAAACTGTTAAGGCCCTATTTACACTCAAATACCATAATTATTAAAAATTTTAGTACTAATATTTGTAGATTTATAAAAATTAAATTATTAGCAAAAAGAACAACTAAAATCGGTCTACTAGAAACCAAAATATACGTTAAAAACTGTTAAGGCCCTATTTACTCTCAAATAACATATTTATTTAAAAAATTAGTGTTATATTTATTAAAAATAATTGTTTAAAAAAGAATGACTAAAATCAAACCACTAGAAGCCAAGATATACGTTAAAAACTGTTAAGGCCCTATTTACACTCAAATAACATAATTATTAAAAATTTTAGTACTAATATTTGTAGATTTATAAAAATTAAATTATTAGCAAAAAGAACAACTAAAATCGGTCTACTAGAAACCAAAATATACGTTAAAAACTGTTAAGGCCCTATTTACTCTCAAATAACATATTTATTTAAAAATTAGTGTTATATTTATTAAAAATAATTGTTTAAAAAGAATGACTAAAATCAAACCACTAGAAGCCAAGATATACGTTAAAAACTGTTAAGGCCCTATTTACACTCAAATAACATAATTATTATAAAATTTTAGTATTAATATTTGTAGATTTATAAAAATTAAATTATTAGCAAAAAGAACAACTAAAATCGATCTACTAGAAACCAAAATATACGTTAAAAACTGTTAAGGCCCTTTTTACTCTCAAATAACATATTTATTTAAAAAATTAGTGTTATATTTATTAAAAATAATTGTTTAAAAAAGAATGACTAAAATCAAACCACTAGAAGCCAAGATATACGTTAAAAACTGTTAAGGCCCTATTTACACTCAAATAACATAATTATTATTAAAAATTTTAGTATTAATATTTATAGATTTATAAAAATTAAATTATTAGCAAAAAGAACAACTAAAATCGATCTACTAGAAAACCAAAATATACGTTAAAAACTATATAAAGATTCATTAGATCCCCGTTTGCCATTTAATTATCAGATCTTCCAATAGCCTAGTGGTATATGGCGTTGGATTCTCACACAGGTGGCCAGGTGTCATGGGTTCGACTCCCAGCGCCGGCGAGACTTTTTTAATTTATAGGTGATGACGTCTGGTCCCAATTATACCTCGTTTGGCGTTTTAATTATAATATCCCCAATGGTCTAGTGGTATATGGCGTTGGATTCTCACACAGGTGGCCAGGTGCCATGGGTTCGACTCCCAGCGCCGGCGAGACTTTTTAATTTATAGGTCGTTTCAATTTTAAGTTTAGGTGATGACGTCATCGATGGTTAGTTACCCCTACGGAGAACTAGAGGGGAGGAGGGCAATGGGCAATGGCGTAATTTCAAAATTCTGGCCATACTTTTAAAGCGTTTCACTGGTTGGCCGTTCGTGGCGCTCGGGTAGTTTGCGATACTATTTTGTAAAGTGTTTAATGGAAAGTATCCAAAAACTGTTAGTTTTTACCCATATTTAGGTGAAATTAAAAGTGATTTGTAAATATGACTGATAAAAGGATATACACAAAAAGATTTTGCTTTGTGCCGGGTTGTAAAACTGGATATCCTTCAGATATAAAGGCAAGGAAAGAAGCAGGTTTACCTAACCCTAGTCTTTTCAAAGCACCAAATGTAAGTAGAATTTAGCCTTTATTTTATGATGATTCTTTATAATCACGTTTTTAGTAAAGTATTTTTTTCTGCAGTGTGTTACGTTAAACTGGACATTATTTTTAGTTTATAAGTTTTCGTAGATTACTTACATAACCTATAATGTAATACGATAGAGAAGAAATTTCCTTTCTATGCTATGTAAATCATATGGCAATTTCAGGAAATTTCTTTTCTATCGAGTTACAGAATACAGGTGCTGATTTCTTTTTTAGAGATTTTTTAGGTTGATAAGAAGTGCATGTGGGTCTAATGATCATCCAGACTCCAGACTCTTTGTACAAATGTTCGATTAATGTGTACTTATTCACTTGTTAAACCACCCAAGGGAAGTAATGTGGAAGGATCAGAAATACTCAAAACGCTGATGAATGTTGAAGATATTCTTGGCCCTGAAAATGACACTGCAGCATTACAAAATAAATTAGATAATATTTTGAAGAATAGTTTAAACTTCCCAAGTAGTTATAATGAGGCCTATCTCGATATTTACAACTTTTCAGGAGAGTGTTTTAAAGTAAACTGGTATCATTGTTTTGCCTATACCGCTGACCTTATCTTAATTTAATTACATTTTGGTATAGTATTAGGATATGCAAGTTTGTACTAACATAAATATGGTCTTTCCTTGTGTAACAATGGGTATAACTCATTTTCGCCAAATATCGAGATAGGCCCCTTCGTAATAACAGCGACGATATGACCCATGTCAAGAACCGCAGTGAATTTAGGGCACTTTTGCCACAATATTGTCGAAATTAGAAGAGATGTTTCCCGTGTTGGTTGTAGTGAGCATGAAGCGGAATTGACATCTGCGATAATATGCTTCTATTTAGTTAGTAGAATACATTTTATTTGGAACAACAGGATTGACGAAGGTAGAAAGAAGAAAAGCAGACAGTTAAGAAAGTTATAAAAACTGTGATTTGTTAATAAAAATATTTAAAAAGAAACTTTTTGTTTCATTCCATTTTACTTCAATAACTAGAAACAACTTATTATAGGCCAAACAACTTTTTGATTAATAAAAATAGATTTAATTGCCTTACAATATAAAGTGTTTTAGGGTTGATAAAAAATACATTTTTTAAGATATACGGGCAAAAGTTAATTAACAAGATTTCTTATTTTTGACAAAAACTTAAATTTTTAATTGGTTTATCAGGGCAAGTATTAAAGCTAAATCGTTTAATAAACCAGATTTAATAATAATAAAAACAACTTATTATATGTCAATTAACATTTTTTCATTAATAAAAATATATTTAATTGCCTTACAATATAAAGTGGTTTAGGGTTGATCAAAACAATACATTTTTTAAGATATACGGGCAAAAGTTAATTAACAAAATTTCTTATTTTTGACAAAAACTAAAGTTTCCAATTTGTTTATTAAGTATTAAAGCTAAATCGTTTAATAAATCAGATTTAATAATAAAAAATAAACAACTTATTAGACGTGTCAAACAACATTTTTTCATTAATAAAAATATATATTTAATTGCCTTACAATATAAAGTGGTTTAGGGTTGATAGAATTTTTTTTTAAAAGATATACGGGCAAAAGTTAATTAACAGGATTTCTTATTTTTGACAAAAACTAAAATTTTCAATTGGTTTATTAGGGAAAGTATTAAAGCTAAATCGTTATATAAATCAGATTTAATAATAAAATGAAATAATTTTAGTTAGTGGATCAACTTGTACTAGCGGCACTATTGGAGAAATAATATATCATTGATGACCGCCAATTGCGAATTTTTTGCGGCAATAATGAATTTTAAGTATACTGTATATTATCTATGTATATAATTATTTAAATTTTTTATCGGCTATAATCCACTTAAAATAAATAAAAACTAGGAAACGCTCATAAGAAAACATGTATTTTTAGTAGCGCTTCGACAGCGTGCGCCTCTATCGGTAATATTCTGAAGCTCAATTATCAACAACTTTTTAGTGTCATTTTTGATACATTGCCATTAGCCTTCTCCCCTCTAGATCTCCGTAGTTACCCCTATCTAGCACGTGGTGACTTAGGGCATAAAAATTCTAATTTTGCGTTAGGGGTTGAGATGGCCATAAAAATGCAGATCGAACCTTAAATTTCTCCTATATGAAAATACATAGTAAAAACTACCCTTATTATGTTAGAAGTGCGTTAGCTCTTCTACTAGGTAAATTCGTTCTCTGTTTAACCTTCACCGACTAGTATTTAGACCGTCTCCTTTTCACGCATTGCCGATGAACGAAACCTTTAGTTCATGCTGTATACCGCTCTTTAATAAACTTGTGTTACAAAAAGCAAATTTTTATTACTTACCATGTAAAGAACTATACAAGGAACCATCAAAATTGATTCCGACAACGCACTGTATTTGACAAGAAGACAAAGAAAAACACATAGTTGAAATCCACATGCAACCATTAACAAAAGCTGATTTTCAAAAATATTTTTAAATAAATTTAATATTTTATGAAGTTTTAAAGCTAATATTTCAACTTCTTTTACTGTTTTATTAACATTTGTACTTGTATCGGACTTATTAAATTTAAGGGTTAAGATTAGCAGTTGTAGCCAATTGTATCTAGTTTTTATAGCTAGTAACAATACTATCATAATTTTACACATGATAAAGTTATACAAATGCCACATTAGAGGCATAATAGGTCTTACGATACGGTGAAAAATATTGCTTGTTTCACTTGAAATATTTCGAAACATGTAAATCTCTACGAGCAAAAAGTAAAGTGTTATTAATAAACTAGCAAATGTTAAGTATAATTTTCCCTTATGAAATATCAGTTTTTCCCATTTTGACCCTTGGGTGAAAATTCTTTTATCAACAAATATAAATTCACTAAATAGCTTATGCCAAACTACTCTTTTATGGTAAGAATTGAAAATTGTATAAATCGTTGATAGGCCCGTGCTTCCTGCAAATGATACACCTAGTATTAAAAAATTAACATTAAATATTTTGTGAATCTTTGACTGTTCCAAAAAGAAAAACACCATCAAAATTACAAAGAAAAACTCAAAAACCAAAACTTTTATTTTATAACTTCGTTTTTTAATTAACTTAATATTTTGAAAGTCATAATAGGGAACAACGCTAAAATTTTGGGCAAAATATGCAACTGAACAAAAAAAGAAAATTTTTTGGTGTGCACCATTTTGCTTTGTCGACAAACTATTAATATTAGTTGTAAAACGTCGTGTATCGTCTATTTTTAGTAAAAAGAGCTGTATAAAAAATCAATATTTTACAGCCTTAACTATTTTTTTATTGACTGTTTCACAGTTTCTTTACCTTATTAGATATAAATAATATATAAACTTGGTTGGCATAAAAATAAATTAAAAATCTAAAGAGAAGTTCTCTATAAAAAAACTGACGTAAAACATTAATCTAAAGGAACTTTAAAATTTAGGTAGTTAAAATAAAAATTATTTACGTTTGATATTTTAAATGTACGTATCCATTAAATCAACCATAAGGAGCTTTTTGTTACTAAAGGTTGCTTTGTGTTCCAAAATTACGGAACAAATGTCAACAGGTTTTTGTCTCCACTAAAGCAACTGAAATTAGGAACAATTTTAGTTTTGTTTATAGTTCTTTACGTTTACACATTGTCGTGGGGGTCTGCACTTTACAAAACTTTGAGAAATGAATGTCTCCGCCGCAGCAACAACTTAATTTGTTCCAACTTGTTTCCGACCTCTCCCTTTAATCTTACCAACTTGAAATGGAATAACAAAACACACAGAAACATTTTTATTTTGTTGTTACAGCAACGACCTACTTATGCGAACATTATGGAACTTTTTGGAAACATGCAACGGGGTAAGTTGAAAAAGTATGTATCTTATTTTTGATTTTTAAATAGAAGGTTCCTTTTTTATTTATGACGACATAACTTGTAATTTTAAAGAAGCTTTCTAAATAATATTTTATTCTTAGTTTAAAAGTAACTATAGTTTTCTCGTATTATAAATTTGTAAATTTGTATTTACCTCGTATACACTAAGGTGTATTTAACCCTCAAATGCATGATTTTTTGTGAGCAATTGGGTATTTTCGTTTATATTTTAAGATCTGAAAGTGGGAAAAAATAATCCAAAAATCTTATGTCACATTTTTTCTTTATTTTGACAAAAAAACTCTTTTGTTGCCAAAAAGAACAATATGAGCAAAAAGAACTCTCCTATTTAAAATGGAAAAAATGAAAGTAAGTAAATACGGTTTATATTATATAACTTTTAGTCTATATGAAACTCTTTTTTTTGTATTGGGTAAACACGGTACACAAAACCAGTCCATATTTTTCATATTTTGTGTGTGTATACCATTTACAAAGGTACCCCCTTTGCATTTTATTTTTCTACTTTCGAAAACAGGCCAGTGCCCCATTTGATTAGGTCTGATTGCCTTTAGAGGCACATATTGAACGGGTCAACTTTTTTGTTTTTTTTCTACAATTCCTTGTTGCAAACTGCTCGGCCAGCAACCCTTGAAATGTCCCGCTATTCTACTTTTAGTGAGGGTTTCGTCATTTTTAAGAAAAAGGAAGAACAAAAAATATCTTTATTGTTTTAAAACAGTGATGCCATCTATGTAATTTATTGTCTTTCAAAAATCATACCATGTTTAATAAAAAGAAATATTAAAAATTGTTCTCTGAATGCATAATGTTGCCTTTAAGCAACAAAAGAAAATTTAACAATTTTTTTTAAATATAATTTTAAGGTTTTTATTATTACAGTCCTCAATACAGCCTTTATACTTCTTAAAAATATGTTTTTAAAAACCAAAAGTAACCTTTGTGAACAAAAAAATAATATGCAAATTAAGCGTTAAAAATAACGTCAGTTCTCTTTGGCGGCCACTTCTGAAATCAGCTAATTAACTACGTAGATACTGCTTTGATTGATATGTGACTTATTGAATACAACATACATTACAGTTCAAAGCAAATTTGTGGATAATACGCCTTAAAATGAATAATGTTACTTAAAGGCAATCCGATGTATTTAAGGATTAAACTTTATTCAATGTTTTGTGAGTTTAGGCAAATGCTAATGATTTTTATTCAATTAATATTAAACGATTTTTGGCGGTCACTGTATGTAGCAAATTTTTATTGTCATATAAAACTTTTAATTACCCTGTATTAAATTTTTTGGGATTAATAACTTTAGTATTTTTAAAAATATTTACAGCCTATGTTACATTTTTTAACGAAGCACATTTATACAGGATGTCTCTTAAAGGTCTGGTGACAAAATAATACCCCAAACTCCCTGGACCAAACTATAACTATCCAACGAAATTTACCTCACCCTTTAAATATTTTATATATTTTTTAAAATATTTTCTGAAAACTTGGTATAAAGGAATTTCCCATAGATAGGAATCAAAATTTGTTCATATTTTTGTTTTAAAATGAAAAGTGAGCCACCTGCAGTCACTTACTTTTGTTAAAATGCTAAAACTTTTATTAGCCTTCGTATATTATGGCTCTAGTGAAGAATTTCTATGCTCTTATATTTTCTTAACAAAAAGTATGCTAATTAAATTTCGCTACAGAAAACCGTTTTTAAGATATTTCAGACTGAAAAATTTACTTCACACAAAAAAATCTTAGCATTTCTTTACACTTCGTCTAGGTCAACCGGATTTTTCTAAAAGGCTTACAAAATAATACTACAAATTTTAAGTGCCGATGTAACGCAATTTACCTTACAATTAGTTAAAAAGTTTATCGTTTACCAGATACAGGGTGTCAAACTTAAAACAATGAAATTAAAAGTTTGATATACAAGGTTTTCGCCATCGATCAAATTTTCTACCAAGGTAAACTTCATTTAAACGTTGTATTTTTGCACAAAGAATTTAAAGTGGCATATTGTAGACACTTTCTAGAGACTAACGGGTGGCCTAGATAAAGCTTGAAACATTGCATTGAATTTTTTGGATAAAAGTAAACGTTTATTCTTAAATATCTGAAAAACGATTCTTATCAAAAATTTAACACATACATTTTTTGTTCAAGAAATTAAAAAAAAACCCTTATTTTCAATTGAAGATTGACGTGTCAAAATATCGGCATCGCAAATTTTTGTTCGTTGAAATTTCTAGTTGCTAATGGTAAACAATAAACATGACCACGGTAAATTTTCTAAGAAAATCAATTTCCATAGGTCTAGTAATTTTTCTGGAAATCCAGAAAAACCGTCTTTCACCCTTAAAAACTCACCTCCTTCCCTTTCCCGACCTCAGATGGCCTGTAATTTATTTTTCTTTTATTTCTATTATTTTATCTACATATTCAAATTGGTTTCATCCTTTTTTGGTTTCAAAATTATCAACCCTGGTCCAAAATTGATTTAAAAAAATCGGATCCAAGTATTTGCATTTTCTGAGAATATTTACCAATGTAATATTTATTTTTTTGCACCATTAGAAAGTTGAGCTATTAACGAACAAAAGGACTATCGACCTTTTGGAAAATACCGATTTTTTGACACGTAAATTTTCGACCTAAAATAAGGTTACTTGTTTGATATTAAGTCAAAATAATGTGAATTTTTTTAAACCAAAATATTACAGTGTATTTGAAAGATGCAAAGGTACGTCATTAGCAAATTTTGTAAAAATACCTCTTTTTGTAAGAGAAATAATAAATAAAAAAAACAAATACTTGGTTATTTAAATTTTTACATAAATTTTAAGGTTATGTAAAAAAACGTAAATACAAAAGTTGTAGATCTTTATATTGCCTACAACTTTGTCATTTAACTTTTTTCGATAGGACTTGTTGTGTGGCCACCCCTTCCCGACTTTAAATCCCCGTAATTTATTTTTTCCTAAATATTTCTTCTAATCTTGACTTTTTTGATAGATTTCATTGCACTTTTTTTACCTCTTGTAAAGACTTCGGCACTGGTCTGTAACCTTATTTATGTATTTTATTTTCCCGATTTTTCAGTAATAATTGTTTTATCACCATATCTCAGTTATAAGGTCTGGCTACACATAACCGCAACGAGCCCGCATACGTGCGTCTCGCTGGTAAAATGTAGGGGATATGGTGAAAAAAGTTTTATATTTAATAAAATTGCAGTAATATACATAAGTCTGTTATCCTACGCTCTAAATTACACCTGATCATAAAATAAACCTTTACAAATATGGTAACACAGTTTTACAGCACTTAAAGTTTGGATTTTTTTTAGTTTTCTAATTACTTGTTTAAAATTTTTTGGGAGTTTTCGGTGGTTTTTCTTCATTTTATTTTTTTTAACGATCCAATTTGGAGTGTACCCAAATAAATACCATCAATTACGAATCACCCAAACCAATACAAAACATATCTTCAATCAAATGTGACATTTTTTGTTCTGGTGCATTTCATTATTTACCGCTTATAAATAATTTTATTTTAAGATCAATGTAAACAAACACAAAAGGAAAAATTAGCTATTATGGACATATGTCTCTTTCTCGTAATTATTTATATAAAAGCCTGGGCTACAGCACTTTCGACAAAAAAGGCCCCATTTCACGACCTCCAGTTTTATAAAGAATTAATAAAATATTAAAACATAGACAACAGTATATCTTAAGCTGCATGGGGTTAAATAAAAACAATTAATTGAATCTATATTCTAAAAATGTTTCCTAAACATAGATAAAAATATGTCGATTAATTTTGAGAAGAAATTGATAAGGGCTGTAAATAAGCCAGCGTCAGAAAGCATGGTTTTCGCGTAAATAAATAAAAACCAGTTCTCAGCATAGTCAAATTCCTATCTAAGTAAAGAATAGATGTCGATGGTAATTTTTCCCTGTAGAATTAAATATTATCCATACGAAATGACCGTGCCGAGATTTTTTTAATTTTTTATTTATTTACGCAAAAACCGTGCATCAAATAAAAAAAGTCAAGAAATCAAATTTGTTTCAAACCTAATAGAAATTTTGAAAATAATTTCTATTTCAAAAAAATGTGTACAAATTATTAATTAAAAACTTAAACCATTCACAGACGACACTAATACAGGGTATCCCACCGGAACTGCCGCAATCGATTACTCGAAAACTAAGCATTGCAACATTCTGAAAATTTGGTACCAATATAAAGTCAGTGGGGGAGATACAACTAAAATATTTTGACAGCTCTATCACTTCTGGTTATACCGAAGTTAATGTCAACTTCAACATAATTTATGTATAATGTTCTATACCTAAGTCCAACCGTTTTTAACTTATTTTAAATTTTATGTCAAAAATGACGTTTGCAACCCATTACATAACCATCAGCTTCTTCAACAAAAGTCTTTAATATGAGTTGGGGTTGGGATTTTCGTAGAGAAGAAACTACTTTAGCACACTTTATTGATATTTTCACAATTAATAAATACAGTGTGGTCAAAAATAGTCGTTAAAAATTATTACGACAAAAACCCATAATAGGAAAAATACAAAGTGAATTTTCAGGCTTATTTCACACATTTAAATAAGTTTTTTTTCAAAAGCTAGTATGATGGTATTTTTAGGGTATGGATTTTAAAACTTGAATTTTACAATTATTAAAAATGGTGTAGTAAAAGAATTGGTTATCAATGGTCTAGTTCACAAATGATGTAAGTGCATTTTTCAGAAAAATGAGTTGTGCTGTGCGCCATCTTGAAAAAAAAATTAAAGGTGGGTCTTATGGTACATCAGCTAAAAGTTCCGGACTAGTACTTTATAATAAATTATAAAGTAAATATTTAAAATATTATTAAATCGTATTATTTTTATTTGCTTTTTGCTTTTTGCTTTATTTATTGAATAAATAAATATTATGCAAATGGTAAAATTAAAACGTCAGATTAAAATCAAAACATTTCCGATGACATTACGAATATTGTCAAATCCGTGAGTTAGCTTTAGCTAGGATTTCAACCAGTAACTACGAGTCCAAGCCTAAAATAGTTCATATTTTAATTGGCGCTGCAGTCACACTCATAGCGAATACTGCGTATTTACTTAGGACTGTTAATAATGTCAAACGTCAAGACAATAAATACACTAAGAATTACACAATTTTGGCATTTGCTTTTTCCTAAAAAATCAAGTTAATTATCTTTGCTGTCACTAAAAACACAAAATATATGTTTTTTGGTAAAAATTCAAAAATATTGTTTTTTAAGTACCTTAAAATCGCCTGAAGAAACTGATTACAATAAAACACTCATTTTTGCTTGCCATCTGATTTTAAAATTGCTATTTTTTAAGTCACGAGGTGGCGGGGCATCTTTATATTGGAATGCTTTTCTATTAAAGTAAGACAACATATAATGGTGTTGCCATTTAAAATTTTGGGTAAAAAATATAAATGTTAGGAAGGGAAAACTACCTTTGAAACACATTCGGAATAATTAAATTTTTACCATTTATGCGCTTTTTTAATTTTTTATTAAATTACAGCGCCATCCAGTCCAGTAGCGATATGAAGCTAAGTGAAGGAATTATTATTTATAAAAAAATACAAAGTTACTTTTCTTAATGCTTTGAGTTATTTTTTTTATATATATATTTATTTAAAAATTTATTGTTTTGTCTTTATTATTAGAGTTACCACCTTCAAATTATATTAAAATGATAATTCACATGACATGTAACATAATTTAAGAAAATATGATATACCCGTTAAAAATTAAAAAATGCTCTTAGTTGTAAGTAATATTAAATTACCTTTATGAGCAAGCTACTTTAAACTTAGAGGATATGATAGGGATTCAACGATCTTCAAAATAAGATATTATTTGAGGGTGTGACTCACCCCTAAAAGTCAAGGCTGAATCACACCTTCGCCAGAAAGATTAATTGATATGTAATATTAAAAATCGTTTTAACCCTGATCATATCCTCTGAGGTTATTCAAGTGTGCTTTTACAGGCAATTTATTATTATACATTAAAAGACTAAAAATCAAAATTTTGACAAGCTGTCATATCAATGGAAATAATAGCAGAGACAACAAATTTGGCAGTGGTAATCAGGGTCAAGAGATCTTTAAAATAAGGTATTACTTGGCCTCTATTTCCATTTAAAAGTCTCACCCTGCTAGACGGTTGCAGTAAGGGCCAAAAAAATGTTTCATTCTAAAATAAAAATTGATGGGTCCGAGCGTTTTTTTTCTTAAATGACATGGAGTGCCAAAAATTAGCTCTTTTTCGTTTTTAAATGGCCACCCTATATAATTAATCCCCTATGTCTAATATTAATGATTGCACAATTACTGAACGGGAGTTTAGGCGAGTTTGAATTGCACCATATTTTTCCATTGCATTGTGTAGGGTCAGAATTGCCCAATACTATCAAATCAAACTCTCGTCCGACTAAACACGAAAACATTGCACAGATCGTATTATTGTGCAATAAAATTGAACATTTGGATTTAAATCTCCAGTCAATCTTATTATACAATAAAATATATGGTACAATGTTATTGCAGGTCTAGGGGCCGCCTAAGACATAAGCTTTTGGTTTATGCTGGGTGTCGTATGGAAAAACATCGGGACTTGATAAGTAGATTTCGATGTATTACGAGTACGGAATAAATGTTATGTTATTGAAAATTCAGTCGTTTGATTATTATTGTACCAATCAATCTGTCTGACTTTCCCCTACCAATATTAGCCCGAGACCGGTACAGGCTCGGTGCGGTTATGTGTAGCTAGCCCTTTAAACGTCCATACCAAAGTCAACACAGCCGCCTAAGTACAGTGATAGGTATTTTTAGTTATAATCTGTTAAACGCATCAATATGTTTGTATTTTCAAGTAAGGTAGCATTTTGAGGGGGCTAGGAAGGCTTAGCCCCTTCAAGACGGCGATTAGCCCCCAAAACTATTGGGCATTTAAAATGTATTAGTGTTTTTCGACAAATATAGTCTGAGGCGTAAGCTCCCCAAAAACCAGTGGCTAGTTGCGCCACTGCGTAGATGAATACAATATGCGCATATTGCGCATCTTCACATGCCAACGGGCCGCACTTTTTAAATGTTATCAAAGATATCAGCACATATTATACGCACAGTTTGCGCTTAACCTACTGGCATATTTAAGTTGGTTATTTGGTCATTATCAAGTGCCAATCAAGTGGTGTCGATAAAAATAGTTTTTTTTTATAATATGAAATTTATGCGTTCAGTGCGTTATTTTAGCCCTGTTAAAAAAAAAATTCTTAACTGAAATATGTTTTGCTCTATACATGCGTATTTTAAGGTTAGATTTCGGTGAAAAGTAATCGATTTACTTTAAACAAAAACATACCATAACCTAATTTTACTTTATATGTAGCAATGTGTCCATCTTACGGCCTTAGTAATGTGTATGTGGGCATGTTGTCTGTTGTTTGTCAATTATTTTCCTTAAAGTAATTTTATTACAGAGACCTTTATTTATTAAATTTTTCTTTAGATTTTTAGATAGTTTAAAGATTTTTAAAAAAATATGTACTTTTATTACATTTGTAGGTGATAAATATCCATTTTTTTAAATTATGTTTGCCTCTTTCACACTTGGCCATATTACTTACAACATATTGGCAATATGCCAATTTAAACTTTTTCTAAAATTGGTAAAAATATTATAGACCAATTTTCCGTGACAACTACATTTTCCTAGGTAAAAATATTTTGATCTTTATCATGAAATAATAGCTGGTTCATATTATTATTTAACATTACGTTGTTAAAAAGAAAGCGCCCATGATGGACATACAGTGTGTCCCAGTATAGGTGTTACAATGGACCAAAAATTTTGGAATTTTTAAAAGTTCTTTTTAAAAACTGGTCGCATAGTTCAAAACTTAAAATTACAGCTTTCTATACAGGGCAAGTTATAACAAAAATCTGAAAAATTACCAAGAGAAGTAAATCATTATTTTTAAAAATAGGACAAAATTGTATAAGTAAATGTTGTAAAGAATTAAATTTTATGTTAAAATTTAAAATTAATGAATTAATTTAAAAAAAAATAACATCAAGAACGTTACGTTATGCATTAACAGTTTTTAAAATGATTAGCTTCAGGTATTGAATTTTTAAAAAATATAAATTTAAAATTACTAATAGTTTTTTTAATTTTGCGCTTTTTTGCTCATTATTTAAGTTGTAATATAAAAAAATAACAATTACATTTTTTTACTCTCACGCTTTAACTTCAAATGTGACATTAAATTTAATTCTCTACGAAATAAAGTTTAATGAAGAAAACTATACAATTACTTTTTTAAATTATTTTCATAACTTTACTAGCAAACAAGGTAAATGAAGATGTACATACAGGGTGGGCCAAATTCGACGATTTTTATAGGAAACCCATGTTTCTGTATGTTCTACACAAAACTAATCTTCACTTGCGAGGTTCAAATTTTAAGCCAAATTTACTAGGCATTTTTCATATTTTTAGTTATAACTCGGCCTGTATAATATCAATTGGTTTAAAATTTTGTGTTTATTAATTTTCGACCATGCGACAAGTTTTCCCAAAATTATTTTTTAAAATTCAAAAATTTTTGGTCTGTTTGTCCTTTTGTAACACCTATCCTGGGACACACTATATATTATATCCTTCTTGTATTAAAAAGGGGTTTTATAAAGATAATATAGTATATCTAAAAAAATAACTATAGTTAATACTACTTACCAACCCAAAAATCACGATTGCTATTAATAAAATTGAAAGTCCCGATCGCCTTATAAAAGCAGCGTTAAATATGGTCGCCTGAAAACTAAAAGCCACAGCCAACCAAAGTTGATTTTCAAAAATATTCTGAAAACATGTTACAATTTTGTGGAGTCTTAAAATTGCCATATCCACCTTTTTAATGGTTCTTAATGCATCACTGTCAAAATGGATAACCTTTAATTTAAGTCCAGAAACTAGATTATTTACCCTGTAATATCTATTCTTGATAGCTAGTAATAGGATTATCATAATAAAGCATTGAAGTATAGGGTACATAAAAAAATTTGGCATTCAATAAAAACCAAGGCGATGGACTTATCCCCCAATCACGGTTTATTTTTTTCGATAAAGAAAAGATAACTTTTGTAAGATAATAAAAGTATGAGAAATGTCATTAGCACTACATACAGCTTGCCACTTTGAAATATTTGAAATATATTGTTTTCAAATTTTGATCCGTTACTTAACAAAGCTTTATCAATCAATGAGAATTCACTAAAAAGCTGGTGCCAATAGAATCTTTTTCTATAAGAATTAAGTATTGCGTCAAGAATTATCAGATATACTGATCCTAATATGGTTACTCCCAAAATGTGAAACACAAGATCAAATATTATTAATAATTTATACTCCTCCTGTAAAATAAAATAGACCAATAATGTCGCTAAAGTGGCAAATAGTAAAACTTTATTTTTATAATAATATTCTTGGCATAACGTATTGCTTTTAAAGTCAAAATAAGGAACAACACTAAATAATTGTGCAAACTTGGCAAAAGAACTAAAAAAGAAAATTTGACTGTTAGGTTCCATATTCTTTAGCTTTCAACTGCCATACTTACCTATTACCTAGTGATGTCATTAGTTTACTAATCTAATTAGAATATTATTGATAGGTCATTATAATTATCTTTAGATATGTTTAAAAGATATTCTGCTAATTAAATTACCAAGCAACTTTACTTATTAAAAGAAAAAAAAGGTATTTTTAATTAATCCTAAAATAGGACTCATTCTACAAGTATTAAAAAGTGTTTAAATATGCAATTAAAATAGCATAAAACTTATTTATCGGGACCAAAAGGTTTTAAGGTGAGCTACATTTATCATTGAGTATCGTGGTGGATTTTGTCGGAAGTTAATTACAGGTACATATGTAATTATCACAGAGTTACTGAGATTATAACAGGTAGACATATTAATTCTACATAAATAATACACCGCAAAGTTTATCACAGATTGACGTCTTTATACAAAATATCGGGTGACAACGAAATAGCTATCCAGCAATTTATTTTCTTCAGTGTAACCCATATAGTTTTTAAATTTGGGGACGTTACATTGTATCATCGGATGCCAATTTTGGATATATTAGCATCTGTGTATTACTTCCGGTTTACCCGGAAGTGGTATAAACTTTATTATTTTAAATGAAACAACCTGTACCTATATTTTGTAAAATTTGAATTTTACAGGTCATTCCTTATGGTTTTGGAGAAAATGGCGTTTGAAAATGTCCAAACGACAGCACATTATGCGGTTTTATGGGAAAACAAATGAACATCGCAAAAATTTAAAATGCGTAAAAATGTTCTTTTAAAAAGTCTACGTTAAGAGACCATTATAATACTACTTCCTGTTTAACCGGAAGTGCTGTAAAATTTAAACTTCTAAGTGAATTGTAAAGAATAATAATCCTGATAATTTTAATGGAACACCCTGTATATTTCCTCAGATTTATATACTTTAAGCTATTTCTGATATAAAACCTATATTATACCCATAGCCTATCCTTTTTAGTTTTAGAGAAAACGGCGTTTGAAAAGACAAAATATTCATGAAACTCTCTATTGTGAGGTCGTTTAGACCTTTTAAAACTCAGTTCAGTGCACTAAAATATATTTTTCCTACGACCACTTGTGAAAATAGCAAATAGCACACTGATTTCATGCATAGAAAATGCGTTATATCACACTAGTGTTGCAAAGTACTTTACAGCACTAGTGTTGCAAAGTACTTTACAACACTGGTGTGATACATATTATTATGATGTCATTCTAAAAACTGCTATTGGTTTTGCAAGTGACTTATTTATTGTAGTGACAGTAAAAAAAACTTTTTATTTACCTTAAACGGTAGAACCCAAATTAGCGAAAATCATCTTATTTTATATTTATTAAAATTTACGAAAAAATAAAAACATAAACAAAAATAGACATAACCACAAAAAACAACTTTCACTGACTGGCACAGTGTTGTCAGATAAGTATCAAATTTAAAATTTTCCTTTCTACCTTTGAGCACGTACTTTATAGAGGCAGCCTTGCCGCTTGACCGTTCGACCTAAAGCGCCAGAGAAAAAAAGCCTATAGATCAAATTCCTTCCTCTCTTTCTTCGTGTACTCAAACAACTAGTTAAATCTTTTTTTTTAATCCCTAATTAAACCTAAGGCTAATACACACTTTATGAATCCACTTTCTTTTATCCATTCATAAATAGAATCAGACCCTTTCGACGTTGCCAAATGCTTTCCATATTTTGCATGGTAACTGACGTTTGGTAGTCGTTTTGTCCTTACTTTTAGGACTTTAGGTTATACATTTACAATTTTCATATTTTTTATATTTTTTCTTAAAAATATGAGGAAAAACTGTTATTTTTACTTAATTTTATATGTGATGTTCAGTTTTATTAACTCGTTTTACCAATTTTACCCCACCCAGCACCCCTTTTCACTCCCCGGTCCCGTAAGTTTATTTACTGATATTTTTTAAAAAACGGAATATTTTGGATATGCACCACTTACGTTTTATTTAGAAGAGTGTCTAAAATATATAAGAATTGATAATTTTTAAAAAACACTTATAATAGCAGAAAACCGTATTAAACTATTAGCGTTATTACCTAACAAAACCATACAATTTTTATTAAGTGAGGGCCCTTTTAAATTCCAAAATGATAAAAGTTATATATTGCTTCTAGGTAGGTGATTTTCGATGTAAAAATATTGTCAAAACAGTATAATATAGCAGTGAGGAAAAGTATATATCACACTAGTGTTGCAAAATAAATATCACCCTAGTGTTGCAAAGTTCTCAATTGTTTTTTATTTTTTCTGAACAGACAAACTTTAATTTATTTATTTTTTGGTGAATATTTTGTGGTTGTAGGAAAAATAGTGTACAGTACTCGTGTGAAAATGACTTTCTTACACTCGTGGGTTTGTCGCACTCGGCTAACGCCTCGTGCTACAATATTCCCACTCGTGTGAAATTAGTCATTTTCCACACTTGAAATGTAATATACTATTTTGGCATACAAGAAAAAAATAATTTTTACCATTGTCTTCCATAAAGGGTAAAAGGTAACTACTTTTAAGAAAAAATGGTTTGCCACTGCATTTTTCTAACTAACCAGAACAAATTTAATTTTCTACCCTTTTTTTTTTTGATGTCCGTTTTTGGCGTCAATAAATAAAAACCATTTTTGGCATGGTCAGTTTGTATTCCTAATATCAAATTCTACAGTAAAATATAACATTTGATGTTTAGAATTTAATTAAATAGGAATTTGATCAAGCCAAGAAATGGTTTTCATTTATTTACGCGAAAACCGTACATCAAAGGATAATAAGTCAGGAGATGAAATTTGATTTAAACTAAAAGGGAATTTTAAAAAATTATTTTAGAAAAATGCAGTGGCGTACCATTTTCTCTTAGAAAACATTCACCTTAAATCCCTCCTGGACGACACTGGTAGAAATTATTATATTTTTTCTTGCCTGCCAAAAAATCTCTTCTGGTGCAAAGGGTGCGTTTTCAAAATTATTAAAAAATATCTTAATGGGTATAAAAGGTATTATAAAAAAATATTTTCTTAAAATTTTTATCGTCACTGGTAGGTTTACGAGGTATCTTAGAGTATATTAATTTTGCTTAAAAGAGAAGTACCTTTTTTTCAATATCAAAAATTTGTATAAAGTTTGATGTTTAGGATTAAAACTAACTGTCAAATATGCAAACTTGTTCATTTAAGAGAGAAAAAAACTCGCTTTTGCGATAACGAGCGCTTGAGTGACTTTTCGCTATTTTACCAGTTTTCAAGCTTGATTAATTTTTAAGTTTTAAATTATGCAGAACTTTTTAAATAAATTTTTTTCGTACAGTTAATAATAAAAAGGTTGTCCATATGTAAGTTATTTGTAGGCGAGATTATGGCTGCTTCGGTTGTATCGGCAAGCGTCGATCTCCGGAGTTAAGCAGTGAAATGCGCGCCCATAATTTGGATGGGTGTCCGGCAACGGCGGTGTTTTGGGCAACGGCACACGGTGTTCTGCTCGGGGATGCGGACTGAGCAACAACCATCCAAGTTATGGAATGAATGGTGTGTGAATGAGAAGGAGTAGGGGTCAAGGTACAATAAGCCTTCAGGCTGCAGTGCACCACCTAGGGGGCGGTCGTCGGACCTGGGTGGGATGACCCCGAAAGGGTGAAAAAAAAAAAAAAAAAAAGTTATTTGTAGTAGCTAACTTTTTACAACGCCTGTTATTGTCTTTACATTCCATAATTACACAAAACTAATATCAAAGTTCTACTAAAAACACAAAAATTTCCACGTTGCCACTATTACCACACAAAACACAAGGTGAAATATGATTGTCGTCGACCGGCTTTTAAAACTTGATCAACCCTCGAGAGGCAGGTATAGTTAGAACCATATTTATTTCATTCTGAAAGCGATGCCGCCAAGTACACAAAAAAATCATAAAGTAAACAAACCTTTTCGAAAGCACATATTGTCTGACAGAGCCTGATTACATATATTTTAGATAAATAAATAAAAATATTGCGAAAGCACGAATCACGTACTAAAAAAACATCCTCTTATTTCGTCTCTGGCCTGCCATAAAACCTGTATTGCGTGGCGTAGTCGTCGGGTAGAATATTTTTTGCTGCAATAAATCATTGTTTACAAAAGGGTTTATTTGCTTTATCATTTTTTGTGTACCTGGCGGCATCGTTTTAAGAATGAAATAAATATGGGTATAAGTATACCTACCCCGACTAGCTGCTCTTTATTAGAATGCTCAAGTTAAACAAAGATAAATATATATAACGAACTTCGCATAGCAATATGACCGTCCGGCCACGTGCTTTGTTCCTTTAACACGGACGCCTTTTCTATCTCTGTCATATTTTATTTGCCTTGTCCTATGGTCTGATCTTGTGAAACTCTAATCTCTGTCGACGCCTCTAGAGACTAAAACTGTCGCACTACTATTAAGGCGCTGGTCTCTCTGAACACACGCCGCTCGCGACGGTTTACGGGAGCGCAGCCGCCGCGGACGGCGAATAAATTGTTTGTAGGGAAATACATGTATGTGGTCTCTCTGAACCGTCGCGGACCGCGTTTATTCGAATCGCCGAAGATCACCCGTCGCCCGCGTCCGTCAGTATCATTTTGAACCATAGTGGGGGTTGACGACAGCGGTCAAAAATGAGTTCTAAAGAAATCGATGCATTTTTAATTGATTGTGTGCAGGAAAATGCCATTTTATACGATGTTGGTGTTTATTTGTTGGCACTTTTGTAAGGTCACATTTAATTAAATTTATGACTTTTTAAACTGTTCTTGCGTAATTCAAAAGAATTCTATAAATTTTCTATTATTGCAAGACAGGTATTTATAAATCAAACTGTTAAAAGCACCTTCTTTACTTCTATTTTTAAACATCTCATTTACTTTTTGTCTTTTTCTGGACAAGATTATGATATCTCCAGCAGTAATTTTTCGGTCATTTTGTATACTGATAAACGCGCGACGTCTGCTTGTGTACTAAATTTAGAGAGACCATGCAGCCGCCGCCGCTCGCCGTTCCTGACGTCACCACCCGTCGCCCGCCGCGTTTAACGGACCAGAGAGACCAGCGCCTAAACCATACGACGAAGTCAAGAAGCCTAGACGATTTAGTGGGCAAGCTGCTCTACTCCTCCCAACCAATGGCCCTCTGACTTACCCCTGCACACCAATTAAATTGAAAGCGGAACATACCGCGTTTTATGAATTCCTACTATGCTACAACACCCTATCGTGCTAAAATGCAGGAGGATTAAATGGGAGTTTTTATTTTAGAACACTGTAAAAATACTACTACGCGCCAGCACAAATATCGCGTAGGAATTCATAAAGTTGAACGCAGAAATCAGCCCTATAATTGCTACGCATGTTGTAACCTGGGATGTTTGAAGTACAAGCAAATTTGTTTTTATATTTGGAATTCATACTGCATGGCAACAGGAGACGCTTCGCCCCCGCGTTAACTCTTTTTACTTTACCGTCTTATTGCATTTAATTGAATCATACGGTTGTTTTCTTTTAGTTTTACGTGAATTTTATTTTATATTTATCGTTAAAATCAATGCACAAAACTGTTTTTGGTGAGTTGAAAAATGTTATAAAAAAAAAAAACAAAACAAGTACAACTTTTTAAATTTGTACTTAGGTACTTAGCCTTATTTTTAAGAAATAAATAAAAACTGTTTGGTTGCACGAACAAAAAGAAATAAGGCAAAATTAACAAAAAATGCATTAAATTTTCCAAAATATTCCCGAAAAGTTAATTACACTAACACTAAAAAAATGGATTTAATATTTTTTCTAAAATAATAAATAATCAACCTTTTTTCTAGTTTATGTATATCTAACGTTTTGGGAAAATTTTAGAAAATTTAACGCATTTTTTTGTTGTTTTATTGCTTGGGTTCGTGCAACCAAACAGTTTTCAATTTATTTCTTAAAATTAACGCAAAATAAAAATTCAAAAAGTTGTACTTATACTTGTTTTTTTTAATAATATTTTTGGAATTTTTTCTATGAAATCAACATTTTTTAGTTTTTTAGTTTAAAAAAATATTTTTTTTGGTTTGTTTATTATGTAATTAACATATAGTCGAACAGATACAAAAATATATAAAAAACAAAACAGTTATTTTTAATTGTTTTTACCATAACTTTAAATTAAATATCTCTCCACAGCATCACTGGGAAATATTATTTTAAATTTAATTATACAAAAACTAGCCGCGTAACAAATAAAACAATTTTAATAAAGTCAGTAAAATGGTTTTAATAAAATTAATACAAATACAGCGCTTGTCTAAAGTCAGGACTCCCCTCCTAACTTTTAAATTGTTTGGTAATTTTTCATTATAATTTAAGGTCTTTAGTAAGATAACATAAACCAAATTTTAGACAAGCAATGACAGATATAAATGTCAAACTGACAGCTGTGCGCCATTAAAAAAAAATAAATAGAAAGGGGGTCTTGTGGTACATCATTTTAAAGCTCCTGACAAATTCTTTATAACCCCAGAATATAAAGTGAATACCTTTACCTCCCAAAAAATGGCGGTACTATGAAAATTACCTAAATACCTCATTTGGATGACCATATCTCCAAAACTATTACCACCTAATGTGGTATTTTCTTAAAGGTTTTTCAGATCCGGGAGGCCTTCATCGAGAAGTTTAATTTCTTTTGCAAACATATGTGGGCTTAACATCAATATAAACTCCGTTCACCATCATCTAAGCCCCACATACTGTTTCTAACGGAAACACAAATAAGTTCTAAATCTTCAACCAGCCACCTTCTCTTTCCAGGCTACGAACTTATTTCGTCTTTCCGCCCACATGGTGGCGTATGTGCTTACGTCCGCAACGATCTGGCTTGTGCTCGAGTTTCCAATCTTGAATCGGGTAGGCCCGATATCCTTTGGCTTAAACTTTCCCTTAGGTCTTCAACTAAATTTATCTGCTGTTTGTACCGGTCCCCATCTAATAATTCCTATGTCGAATTCTTTGACTTTCTTTCAACAAAGATCGATAGCATAATTTATCAGTTTCCATTGGCTGAAATAATCGTGCTTGGCGACTCCAACCTTATTATGGAACCCACCTACTTTCCTAGAGTCCCAAATCATAGTTCAAATCCCCTTGATCTCTTTCTTACTACCAACCCCGAACTCTATCAAACATCTGTCACAGCTCCCCTAGGTCGCTCAGATCATGGCTTAGTTACAATATCTTACCCTGCACATCCCGAGGTAAATGAATACATGCCACCACGCACCGTATGGCACTACAACTCAGCCGACTGGGATGGCCTGAGGGACTTCTTCGCCACTTACCCCTGGAATTCCATCTGCTTTTCTTCTGGTGATCCTTCTGAAATTTGCAATCAACTGACGGAATCAATTCAATTGGGCATTGAAACCTATATTCCACACTCCATCAAGAACCCCAAACAATCCAATAACAAACCCTGGTTTTCCAAATCTTGTGATAATGCTAGAATTTTAAAAGTTCATGCTCACAAAAAGTTTCTACAGGATCCTAGTCCAGAAAACCGACAGGCCAGCATTGAAGCAAGAAACTACTACAATCAAACAATTTCTGAAGCCAAAGATTCCTTCGACAATCATATTAAAAACAAAGTTCTTTCTTGCTCAAATGGCAGCAAATCTTTCTGGTCCTTTGCGAAAAACATAAGTAGGAATTTTTGTACCAGTTCTTTTCCGCCACTAGCTTTGGAAGATGAAATTGTTTCTACCGCTAAAGGAAAGGCAGAATTATTTGCTAAACAATTTGCTGCCAATTCAACCCTTGACCCTCCCGTAAATCATCCAATTCCAGCGGTTACCCCAGTTCCTCATAAAATGCCCGATATTATTTTTAAGGTAAAACACATTAAGCGTATCCTTTCTTCCCTTAACACCAAGAAATCGTCTGGGCTGGATGGCATACCAGCAATCGTTTTAAAAAAATGTGCTCCAGAACTTGCACCAATCTTAACTCGGCTCTTTCGAATTTCTTACAACACAGGTATCTTTCCGGAAAGCTGGAAAGCTGCACGTGTTCAACCTATTCCCAAGAAAGGATCTAAATCTCTTCCATCTAACTATAGACCAATTTTAATTCTCTCAGTTCTTTGTAAAGTAATGGAAAAACTAATTAATTCACAAATTCTTAAGTACTTAGAAAAACACAAAATTTTGCATGACAGGCAGTATGGATTTCGCCACAAAAGATCTTCAGCAGATCTTCTTTCCTTCGTATCACACTGCTAGAATAAGTCTCTTGAGTTTCTAGGTGAGTCCCAGATCGTTGCTCTTGATATATCCAAAGCTTTTGACCAGGTCTGGCATGCCGCACTTCTTAATAAACTTCCCTCCTATGGTCTTTCAACTAAACTCTGTACTTGGCTCTCTAGTTATCTATCTGATCGTCGTATATCAGTTATTGTGGACGGCCATTCTTCAAGCTTTCACCAAGTAAATGCTGGAGTCCCTCAGGGCTCAGTTCTGGCACCAACATTGTTTCTTCTTCACATCAACGACCTTCTCTCGTCCACAACTAATTCTATTCATAGTTTCGCCGACGATAGTACCCTTCACTCCAGTTTTCAGGTTCCTTAACCCATCACTAAACCTGACTTGGAAAACAAACGCAGAGCGATGCAGATATCTCTTTCACAGGAACTTAATTTAATATTGGATTGGGGCGCCAAAAATCTCGTCCATTTTAATGCATCCAAAACACAATCATGTTCCTTGTCGCGAAAAGAGTCATCAAATACTCATCCTCAACTTATGAGCGGCCAAGTTTTACAGAGCAAAGACACCTTCAATCTTGTGGGCGTCACATTTGAAAGTAACCTTAACTGGCATAAACACATTGTATCTATAGCCACGGCAGCTTCAAAAAGCTTGGATTTCTCTTTCGAGCCAAAAGTATTTTTCCCCTTCTAATTTATACACTTTATATGTGTCCCAAATCCGACCTCCCTTGGAATATTGTTCTCATATCTGGGGCATGGCGTCTCCCACAACCCTAAGCATTCTTGATTCTATTCAAAGAAGAGATATTCGTCTCATTAATGATCCTTCACTTACAGAAAGGCTTCCCTCTCTTGCCCATCGTCGGGCTGTGGGGGATTTATCGCTTTTTATAGGTACTTCCATGGCTTCTGCTCTGAAGAACTGTCCAGTATAGTTCCTCCACTCACGGTTCCCAACAGAGAAACTCGTGGTTCCGCGCGTATGCATCCCTATACGGTCCAACTGGACAGGCCGCGAACTTCCCACTTTGTTCGTTCTTTTATCCCTAGAGTTTCTAGATTGTGGAACCTGCTGCCCATGGAGGTCTTTCCTTCCCCCCCAAATCTTCAAGTATTTAAGCCCCGTGTCAACAAACTCCCTCTTACCTCGCTTAAGACACCCACGGTACGTTTGTATTTAGGCTTTAAGCCTTCGTGGTTTGCCCAAAGATTAAAAAAAAATAAAATGCCCAATCATTATTAAATATTTAAGCTAACAATGATATATTTATTGTTGGTTAAAATAATTTTTAGTTTGGTTAGTTGGTAGGTTTTAAGGATTATATAAAAAGATACTGTTTAAAGAATAGACAATTTAAAAGTAAGAAAATCAAATACCTAAGCCAGTTTAATTCCGTATGTTTAAGATAAAAGCAAAAGGTAAAGATTTTAATCTCTCATTATATAAATATTATTAAGGACGCAGTTTTTAAGTGTGATATGTACAGAAAGGCAAAAAAAAATTATGACACTTGACTTGACTCCGTAAAAAAGTAATAGTTTAAAAATAAAACTAAACAACCTACGTTTACAAAAAAAAATAGCATTTATTTTTAAATTTTTAATTTGGCAGTTAAAAAAAAGGCATAATAGAAACTTCCTTTCTCCATTGCAATACCATATTTTATAAAAACTGGATGTCACCGGTTTTGTAAAAATGTATAGGCACTACTCTTATTTTTAATAAATGTTTTTGCAAAGTGTCAAATTTTTAATTTAGTGACATATGACCCAAAAAAAAAAATGACGAAGTCAAAGGTAACTTGACCTTTAGTTCAGTTGATGTTGCGTTTACTGTTACATTGTATAAATTTTTATTTAATAAATTGTAGTAGGTATTGAAAGAAAAACCAATTCGTGTGTAAAAAAGCGTCAAATTATTTTAAAAAGGTTACCTTTTTAATACTGTGTATAGTATCCCAAAAGAAATACTTTATCTTTATGTTGACGATTAAAAACGGTAGTAAAAAAATTGTGCTCGTTGCTAGTTAATGCATATACAGTGTCCGTCAGATATATGGACGCAAATGGTTTTTTTCAAAAAAATATTCGTGATAAAAGTTGCTGCTTCCTTTGAAACTTAAAATACATCTGCCAAAATTGAAATATCTTCATTTGCATACCGGGGGAACACAAATGTTTTAAGATGGTTCAGGATTAAAGTACCCTTATTTCTCAGAATACATCCAAATTGGAAATTGGAATTGGAATTGGCAATTTGGAAAAAGTATCTCAAATTAAAAGTAAGTGTTAAATATGTCACAGCCACTTATCTCAAAACAATTTTTTCTTAATTGCTGCTATTATTTTGCGCTACCCTGTATTCAAATTAAAACGATGCATTTTAATGTCAACCTTCTATCAGATATAATAGGTATGTAATGTAAAACTTTAGTTTCAATTAACAACAAACCAGAAAATACCTTAATAAAAATATGTTCTAGCAAATACTTATATTTTTGCGTCTAAATAGAAAAAAACATAGGTAAATTTAAAGAAATGTATTAACATATAACCCAAACATTAAAAATAACTGAAAACGTAAATTAAAGCCTTAACCCAAAATTATTCTAAGTTAATTCGTCTACATAAATTGTATGAACTTGTAACCTGAACATCAAAAAAACATTCTAATCTTTCTATAAAAAAAATAACGATTTTATTCTACCACTTTGTTCATGTTCAGGTTATAAGATATTGCAATTTATTTAGAATAATTTTGGGTTAAGGCTTTAATTAACGTTTTCAGTTATTTTTAATGTTCAGGTTATTTGTTAAAACATTTTTCAAATTTGACTACGTTTTTTTCTATTTGGACGCAAAAATATAAGTATTTGCTAGAACTTATTTTTATTAAGTTATTTTCTGGTTTGCTGTTAATTGACTAAATTTTCACATTACATACCTACTATATCCGATAGAAGGTTGACATTAAAGTACATTTCGTTTGAATACAGGGTAGCGCAAAAATAATAGCAAAAATTAAGAAAAAATGGTTTTTGAGATAGGTAGCTGTGACTTTATATTTAACACCTACTTGTCATTTCAGATACTTTTTCCAAATAATATTTGGATGTATTCTAAGAAATAAGGGTTCTTTATTTTGAACCATTTTCATATTTTTGTATCTTCCCGGTATATAAAGATATTTCAATTTTGGCAGTTGTATTTTGAGTTTAAAAGGAAGCAGCAACTTTTATCAAGAATGTTTTTTTGTGAAGTGTGTAATAAAAAAATCCATTTGCGTCCATATATCTGACGGACACTGTATGTATATCCTTGGGTTTTCGGTGTAGTGTAAATTTCACTGCACCAATAATCAGCTGATTTCCAGTATGCCAGTGGTGTAGGAAAACGCCAGGAATGAGAAACTAAAAAATGTACTAAGTGTAAAATTTATGTCTTCCCCAGGTTTTTTATTTTTTCTCTCACATTAAAATAAATGACACTTTATTATTTGACATTTTTTTAAAGATAAGGCGCTGTATTATTATCATTACATATTTAATAAATTCAAAACAATAAGATTTCATAACCACTCCCCGTGGCCTAGTGGACAGAGCTTTGATCTTCGAAGCCAAAGGTCGGCGGTTCGATTCCCAGCGGGGGAGACATATTTAGGTAGTAGTTATTTAAAAATAACGACCGTTGTGGCACTACCGCGTTGTCTAAAACGTGCTGTGAAATGCAACTGCATGTTTCAGTGCTTGGATAACGTTGACGGAACAGGGGGAAAGATGGGTTAAACATCTAATAACTTGACACCCACGGTACTCTGGTATTTAGGCATAGACCTTCGTGGGATGTCAAAAGATAAAAAAAACACATTTATAATTTCCAGCTGTTAAAATATCAAAAATATGCAAATCACGACAAATCCACTTTTAACAACTCCTAGCGACGAGGTGAAAATTAATTCACACAAGTATATTTTAATTTAAAAAAATAACATAGGTGTCAACCAACTTTTATTTGTTCCAGCGCTGAATTTCTCTGTCTCTGGTAAAAAACAAAAAATAAAATAAGTTCAAGTGTTTTATTACTGACTTTTTATTAAAACTTTAACTACTACTGTGTACTATTAATTGTACACACACCTAACTTTTATGAGTAAACTGTGTGACCGTATATGGTCACAATCATTGAGTAGGTCTAAAGAGTTGTGAACCGCCACGCTTTATATCAAATTAAAAGCATATTTGGTATACCTTAGTTTATGAAAAAGATTGGCAAAACAAAAAAATTTTTTATTATTTTCCTATTTATATGTTTTAATGGAAATAAATGTTAGCTTTTTTTTAAAGAAAAGAGTCTTAGTTTCTAAAAGCCATTTAGCGTCGGAAGGCGTAGTAGTTAAAGTATTAATTTTAATTAAATTAAATCCGTAACTAATAATTATTGTTATTATTTCCAAAACTTTTTTATTAGTTCTTTAAGTGATTTAAAGTGACGTGTTTTATAATTTTACTTTTGGTCCCCATGCAAAAATAGTATCTATAACCTAATATTCCAAAAAACTTTTTTATTTTAATAACCGTAATTTCAAAAACTATTATAATATGGGTATACTACTTATTAGAAAAAAAAATAAAACAATTTAAAATTTTTTTTTTTTTAAATTGTTTAGTTTGGCATTTTTTAAATATATACATATTTGGTCCCAGAAAAACTCCGTCGCACCGTATCTCCGTCGGACAATCAGCAGAAATACGTAAGTCATTTTATATTTTTAATAAATATTGGTGTTTTGTATCATATTTTATCTAAATATTACTGTGAGCATAAAATAGAATATGTTCTATCAGATAGAACTGAATTGTTGTCTATAGGACAATTTGATTGTCATTGGAATAATTTGTGTACTGGGTGGTGCGATTTCGGCTGTTTTAACAGGAAACTCGTATTTCCTGACCAGATGGAAAAAATTGACATAGGTGTCTTGGGCTTGATTTTTGAAATAGGATGAATGGTGAAAACCGCATCCCGAAATATCTATCGGTATCCGAGATATAGGGCGTTATTAATTTTTTGGCCATTTTGAAAAAAATTCGTAAGTCCGTCATTTTTGAAAACTTCCCAAAACGGTGTAAACATTCTTAAGGCACTTTTTTGAGTGGAATTCATTGGACTATTTATTATCTTGGACCATACAAGAAACTGTAAGGCATTTTTTTTCTTTAAAAATTAATTGTTATAACTTCTTATTAGAAATTATGTAATAAATAATAAATAAATAAATTTGTTTATTTAATAAATAATCAAAATTAACAAAAAGAAATTCATAAATGGAGCACACTAAATTTACAAAAATTTGTACTGTGCTCCAGAGAATATGAACAATAAGGCATTTAAATACATAAATAAAAGTCAGGATAGTTTACACCAAAAACCTAAAACTAAAAAAAAACAAACTCTTACTTATAATAGAAAATATGTCTTTGTAATGGATTCAATTTTTTTTAATTTTCGAACGGATTCCAAGACCCCAACCCAACCGTTATCAATCTGGCAAAACATTATAAAAATAACAACAATAACGCCTATGCATAATAATAAAAAATATTTACTACAATACTACATATGTAACTTCAACGTAATGATTTCACAAGGGTCATGTATGGCCCTATCGCTACACAAAAAATAATCTGTTTTCAAATATATATTTTTAACTTCTTTTATAAAAATATGTTTTTTTACAATTTCTCTTAACTTTAAAGGTAACATATTATAATATTTTGGTCCTAGAAAACTTACAAATTTTTGACAGTGCGTTTTGTAATACAAGTTATGTGTTAAATGCTGGCTGGTAATGGCTCTAGTCAGGCATCGATGCAAAACTCTTTTCTTTTGGAATGCAGTGTGTACAAATATGACAGATTTTAAAATATAAAGGAGGATATTAAATATCTTATTTTTCGAGTATATTCGCTCTGTTGAAAATCTTTTTTCCTTTTTTAACATTACTTTTATAATAAAATTTTGTGTGGTTTGTAGTGTCCTTAGACTAGTGTCAAACAAGCCTCCCCAGTTTATTATTCCATACCTAAATATTGATTCGACTAAGGCTTTATACGCCGTAATCAGTTGTGTTGGGCTTAAGATATTTCGTAATTGATAAAATATTGGTATAATTGATCTTATTTTACCACTTATATATTCTGCGTGATACTTCCACCTCAGATGCTCATCCACTATTACTCCTAAATATTTTATTTTTGACTCTTTTGTAATGTCTATTTTGCATCTACAGTCATTATTGTTTGTTAAAATACATTGATTATTATGTAATTTTAGGGACTGAATATTGCAAGCGGTAGCATCTGAAGTAGATAATCCAATAAATTTCGTTTTAGAATAGTTTAGTGTTAGCAAACTCCTATCTAAATACATTCTTACTGTGTTAAGGCCAATTTCAGTTTTTTTTAAGACTGTTTCCCAACTGTATCCATCAAAGATAATTGCTGTGTCATCAGCATAGGAGACAAATTTAATTTTGTAATCTTGATAAAATAAACTATTAATATACATGAGAAATAATATTGGCCCCAGCACCGTGCCCTGCGGCACACCTGTTTCAGTCACCAAAACGTCACTAATACAACCATCAACCTTTACACATTGTTGACGATTTAATAAATAATTTTCGATAAGTCTAGCTGTTTTTCCACGTAATCCTAATTCCTCAATTCTTTCAATTAATATTTTGTGTGATACGGTGTCAAAAGCCTTAGCCAAATCAAGAAATAGGGCTATACATTTTTTTTTGTTATTAAGACATTCATTTACATAGTTTACAAGGTCGTATGGTAATACCAACCACAAATACTTAATTAAATAACGTTCATATCTAGTATAACAAATTTTACTAAAAAAAGTGTTTTAAAAATTTTAGGGTTTTTAAAAAGTTTAACACCCTGTAGCTTGAAAACGAAAAAATTTGAGGACCCATGTTAATATTTTTTTAAACAAATGGCTCAGAATAACGCCCTTAGATTTTTCTTACCGCACTGTATACAGTTTAAGTTTCTTAAAATATTTATTAAATATAAATTTATTCTGGACAAAGGCTAAATAATAACATTTCGTTTAAATTTAAATTTCCAGAAAACTAATAAAAAACAATTATAATATTGTGTGCACAGTAATTATTTAGTTTTAAAACATTTTTAAAGCGGTCTGCTTACATATAAAATAATAAAAAATAACAACAATAAAATTTGTGCCAAGAAACAAATTCGCATTTTTGAGATTCTTGACGATATTATATTTTAAAAAAATGTCTAGCTTTTTTGACACCCTATAAATATTGATAAAAAATCGTTGTTTTGTTATTGTTATTAATCTGCTTTTAAAATGTAGTAGCAAGAAACAATAATTAGAGAATTTTTATAATTTTAGTTTTTAATTGTATTCAAGTAGATAATCAGAATAATAAATTTGTTATTAATTTAATGAGGTGAAGCTGCGTGTTTTATTAAAAACCTAAAAAATGTCTGGTGGGTCAATGGGGGATAAAGAAAATAAAATAACCAATTTGGAAGCATTAAAGGATGGCATCCACTATACTGGTAACAAAGGTAAAACCACTTTATAGCTATTTTAAAAGCTTTTATTTAACTTGCTGTACTAGGTTAGCAAAAAGTACCGCAACTTAAAAGGAGGGGGGTAAATTCGTGCTTAAAAAAGTACATTTTTTACGGCAAAGTCAATATTTATTGACTAAACAACTACACATTAAAAGATAATATTAAAAGAATATTGTAAAAAAATTGTAATAAAATTTTTGTTAAAAAATTTTGAAAAATACTGCAAAAAGGTGACCATCATATCTCGGTGCTTGCTCATGTGAAATCAAACAATTTAAATTTGTTCGTTAGATAATCTTTTTTAGGCAACGCTGGTAGGGTTTTTAAATATTGAAAATGTTAAAAAAACTTTTTAGCGTTTCCTTGAAAATTATTTGAAGCAATAGGGTAAAATTTTTAAAGAGATTAATGCAGAAGTTTTGAACTTATTATGGCCACCAAATTTTAAAACGTGAAATGCGGGAAAAGCGCTTTGAAGTTAGCTTCGTACATAAAAGTCGTGTATAAAGTGGTTCCTTAAACCTCCGTATCTTCGTTATTTTTGCTTTGATTAATCTCAAATTTTTACATTATTCATAAAATGTTCTTAATTTAAAAATGTATCTAAAAATGCAAAAAAGCTTAAAAACGTTACTTCCCCCTGAGCAACTTTTAAATATCCTTAAAACCCCTAAAGCTAGATTTACGAAATTTGGTATTTAAGGTATTTTGTACATGTTAAATAATTATATTTATATTTCAAAATTTTGTTCTCTATTAGTTGTTGAGATTTGATATAATACACTTTTAGCAAAAAGTAATATAGGTTCTAGATATCTTCAAAACCGCTGAAGCTATGTTTACAAAACTTGGTATTTAGAGGTTTTGGCATGCCAAATTGACCAGTGATAACAGCATTGTTGCCAAATTTTAATAGAATTGCGGCGTTGTCATATCTCCGTAACTGGTAAAGATTAAATTTTTTAAAATCTTATTAATGTTGGCAAACTCATTTTATTGCAATAAAAATCTGGCAACAATGACAGTATCACTGTTCAATTCTACTTGCCCAGAAACCCTTAAATGTAAACAACGCTTAAGAGGTTTTAGCGATATTTGAGTGCATCTAAACTTTTTACCTAAAATGTGTTGTTTTATATTTTACCAGCAGGATAATTACTTGAAAATTTTTGGGCATATTACAATTAGCCTGCGCAATTTATTGCAATAAAAATAAATGGGACAATCCATTTAAAAAGACAAAATAAAAACGTGTAGCACAAAACGAGGAAATCTGGCAACGGTGTCAATAATACCATTAAATTTTTTATGACCGATACCTTCTGGTTACCAAATTTTATAAATGTAGCTGTAGCGGTTTTAAAGATATTTAAGAGATGCAGTACTTTTAACTAACCCAGTAGGTATGTATGGGTGTATGTACGGGTGAAATGTTGCAACTCGATATTAAAAGATTATCTTCAACCCATTGGGCTGAAATTTGGTATACACGTTTAGCTTGAATGACAGTGCATAAATAGCTGTGTGACATCATTCTAAATCCAACATGACGAAACCCCCAAGATGGTGGACTAGTTAAAAAAATAAAGTAAAATCATTATTAATCCCACAGGCGCTAAAAGTTATTAAAAAAGTTTTATCTTTCTAAATCCAAAATGGCAAAACACCCCGAATGGCGGACTTTTAAATGCACTTCTGCAATATAAGTATCAAGTAAAAAAGATTGTTAGAAGAAACTTTAAAACTAAAGTGACGCCATAGTAAATTAAACATGTCGGAGCCAGTGGTGGCTCGTGCATTGGAGAACAGGGGAGGCTAAAGTCATAAAGAGTATATAAACACAGAAAAGGCCGGTAATTTTTTGGGGTACCGCACCTATTTAAAGCAAAATATATAATATTTGCATAAATGCAAACATAAATTGTGTATTGCCGCATTTACGGTTAAAATTATGGGGAGGCTAAGCCCCCTTGCGTCCTCTGACAAGCCCCAAGTGGTCGAAGGACTTAAGAAGGCGAACTAGGTATTTTTAATGCATTTCTAGAATAGGGGTATCAAATGAAAGCGCTGAGAGTAACTTAAAAATAAAGTGACATCAATTTAGTTAGCGTATTTAAAATTTACCCACGAAATACCTTGCAGAAATGATGCATTGAATAGGATAAACAGACTGAAAAACCTGTTCAGCAATAAATAAAAAGTTAAAAATATATTAAAAGTTAAAAAGTATTTTTTAAACAGGCTTTTGTTTAAATGCACAAAAAATAACAAAATTAACTATTTCTTTGAAACTTTTGCTATAAAAATATAACGCTATTACACAATTCATAGGTTAAAAAGCTTGTCGTAAGATTTACCTAATGTGAGTAGATAAACAAATACATTAAATATCTTGATCTGATTGCTTTTAATTTTTTTATTTTAAACTTACTAAACAGAAGTACTATATCGCGATAAGCTTTTGTGTCTTATGAATTATTTAATGGCGTTATATTTTTACAGTAAATAAAAAAAAGGTTTATTTTATTTTTTTAGAGCATTTTATTAAAAGCTTGTTAAAAAAAAGTTGTATCTTTAAATTTATTTACGTTGTAAATTACCAGCTTTATTGTAAAAACCTGTAGTTTTATGACAAGGAATTTTGCAGTAGGTATTTTCTAAACACCACAAGTCAATTGTTAATATTACTAAATAATTTATAAACTTTTTATGTTAACATTGATACAACGTTTGGGACGGTTATATTTTTAAGTTCAAACACAATTCATTTTTGTATACCTATCAGATACAGGAGTAGGGATGCGGCATCGAAGCCAAACATCAAAAATAAACATCGATGACGACATCGACAGCCGACCATCAATGGCAACAAGACATCGAACAAGTAACGTCAATGTTTTGTAAACATTGATGATCGTTGGTCCAATAATCAATATTTTAAAAAAGTAAAACCATAAACTTTTAAATCAAATATTTTACTTTTTTATGTGTACCCAGCACGCATAATCTGGTTCTCAAATCAATTATTTCCCAACTCCTTTCCAAAGCGACGGCGACAGCAAAATAAAACAAATTAAATAACAAAAAGTAGAACAGAATTAAACAACTTTACTACATTTTTTACCTTAGCCAAATAGCAGCGACACGTAATCTTTCAAATGCCTAATACCACAATAAAAATACTTTTTCACAGTTAAGTTTTATAAATTTTTTATATTATTTTTTAAAAGTACCCTAATAAGCAAAAATTATATTATGCTTATACCCAATTTTAAATAATTAATATAGGGTAATCATTTTTAAGTCGGAATTATTGCTAACTTCATAATTATAGGAGATACTAAGTAGGTCAAAATAGCAAAGTAGGAGAAATTTTTCCGCTGATTAACGTGCTGCCAAGAAAAAACAATTTAACATCGGGTTTTCAATATATTGCAAAAAATATACTTTTTTAAATACACCCTGTATATTGCTTTGCCATTAAATAGATATTTAAAGGAGCTTTAATAAAATACCACATTTGATATGTCCATCTGTTATAGTTTTTGAAACACAATAGCGAAAAAAATTACAAGGATATAAAAAAACTAAAAATTTTTTGACACTTTCTAAGTGGCTATATTTTGCTTATAAATTATCGCACAGAAATAAAAAAAAAAACATTTTAAAGCTTAAAGTTACTAGATTTAAGATCCTACAGTGAAAACATTTTTAAAGCAACGTTTAGCGCGCAATCCTTATAAATATCGAAAAGATTTTTTTGGATCGGATAACCTGTTCATTTAGCTTTAATTTTATTTTTTCAAAAGTTCGATACGACGACTTTTTTTAAATATGGAACTTTAAAAAAAGGACCTTTTTGTTTTTAACCCTCAATATCTCAGCAACTGCTGATGGCACAAAAATAAGGAGGGTTTTAAAATTTTTTAATAAATACTCTGCAATAATCGGCTACGGTTTAAAAAAAAAAATTTTTTTATATTTCAATAATTTCAAAAATTAATAAAAAATGGGCGTTTTGTAACTTTTGGTATAGTCGGGCGCTAAATTAAAACCATCGAGAAAACCAGTAATGTTAAGTGTGCGTTTTACAGTTCTATATGCTTAAAAAAACTTCACAAAGTTTCGATTCAATCCATCAAGCCGTTCTTTTATTTCATTCGATCGAATTTTTAAGAAAGAATTAAAGGATCACGATTTAATTTTAAATGATCATAATGTTTTAACCAATGCAACAAAAAAATTAAAGTTTTTAATGCATCTTTATTGATAAAAGTGTTGAAATTAAGGGCGAGAAATTCATTCGACTAACACAGCCAAAACACTATAGACCGATCTCCAGCCTCAATACCACTATAAGGCTTTTCCTAGAATTTTGTATTCTAGTATACTGCAATAGATCGTATTCTCTCTAATATAGGGTAGCAGTGAGGAGAAAAAAAAAGAAATAATGGTTGAGAGAAAAATATCTTAATCATCACACAAAACTCAATCCAATACAAACGCAACCTTGGTATGGCATGGAATGAGTACAAAAAAGTTTTTGACACAAAATTGCATGAATTAATATTGAATGTGCTCAAAGATCTCAAGGTTCCTCCTAACCTAATTCGTTGCATCGAACAGCTGATGCCGCTCTGGAAATCTAAATTCTCTATAACATCTGAAGCACAAAAAATAATTACTGATCCCATTACATTTAAACAAGGTGTATTTCAGGGCGACTTACTAAGTCCTCTATTGTCATGTATATCGCTGCCTTTCGTATCCTTGTCTCTTTGGAAGACATGGGGTATTGCTGTGGACCACCTGGAAGGAGAGAGCGTAATGTAACCCACTGTTTTATATGGATGACCTGAAACTCTATGCAACTAGTGAGCAAGACGTACAACAGTCTCTTAAAGTGGTTCACGAATATACCAAAGATGTTGGCATGATGTTCGGACTCATCAACTTGCTGACAGCGCAATTTTTCGCCCGGTACAAAACAACGAAACCTATCAATATTTAGATATCGATCAAACTCGTACTCAAGATATTAAAGCTGTAAAGACCAAGCTAACCAGCAATTACAGGCAACGTTTAAGGAAAATATGGCAGTCTGAACTATCTGGTTTAAATAGGGTTGCAACAACTAACATGCGAGCAGTTCCTGTATTGCTTTATTTATTTGGAGTAGTTAAGTGGACGCGAGAAGAGTTGCCCGAACTGGACGTTAGCACACAAAAAATGATGCATCTTCACCGCAGCATCCATCTCCACTCACCAGTCTTCCGCATTTACCTCCCACGCCATCAGGGAGGTTGCGGCCTTTAGGCTTGAAGTGTATGCATGATCGTTTGGTTTTAAGTCTTGCTTGTCAAGTAGCCAAAAGCACGGATCCACTGCTGTAGTTAGTAAGAGAACACGGGATGGCCAATGTTGGAGCATTTTTATTCAAGGCAGCCCAGCGAGCCGCAGAGAAAATCGATCTCAGATTTGAAATAAATTCTAATGACGACCAATCACTTATAAGACAGAAGTCTAGTGCTGTAACAGCTGCAATTTAAAGAGCTAAACAACGGATGCTCTTAGAAGAGCACGTTAATAAGCCACAGCACGAAGTCTTTTACAAAAACATCGATATACTCGATCTATCTCGAAAGCTTACATTTGGGTTTTGAAATCCGCCGGGCTTAAGTCTGAGACCGAGGGGTTCTTACTAGCATGGCAAGAAGGCGTGATAAACACATTGGTGTACCAAAGCCAATTTTCCGACGTTCTTGACACCGCATGTCGAGCCTGTCGACAGCAACTTGAAACCCTTATGCACTTATTGTCAGCTTGTCCAGTGCATGCTGTTAATACCTACATCCACCGGCATAATGAGGCTCTTCGGGTACTTTACTATCACCTCAGACTTTACTACGGTATCGATGAAAAAGCAATACTGCCGTTTGCTCCAAGCGACATTAAGGCAGTAGTGGCAAATGACAACTGTCGCATATACTGGAACTATGCGTTCCCATTCACGCATCAAATTCAAGCGAATAAAACCGACATCGTTTTTCTTGATAAGACAAATCGCAACCAAGTATGTAATAGAGTTCGCCGTCCCTGTGGAAACTAACATCGATATAAAAGAACGGAAGAAACGAGCCAAATATTAAAATCTTGGCAAACTTCAGAGGCTCTATACGAATTGGAGTCCGTGCAATTGGTTGTCCTGATCATTGGCGTTTGGGGAGGCATGAGGATAACGTATTAAGGAAGTTGAGCAGTGGCGGATTTACATATTTGCCACCCGTAGGCTATTAATTTTTGCCGCCCCTAAAGTGTTTTCTTTGTCTACTGAGGCAAATTAATTTGGCCGATGATCACTGACCGAGTAAACGCGAAAAATGGTCTTCGATATGGATGGCCTTCCACATGACGCCCTATGGGGTCGGAGCCATGTGATACTTCGTGTGGAATAATAATGGTTATTATATAATAACAAAATTATCAAAAATAATAACCGCAATGATACTTTTTAGAAGGCTGACAAGGCTCTTTACAAATGTTTTAAAAAAATTATGCCATTTTAAGGCCTTCTTTAACACTTTGTTTTTAATTTTGATTTCGAGACTTTACTTTTTGGTAAAATACTATACAATTCAAAACAATACCAACAATTTAACAATTTCGTCCTTATCAAATGGATTTGTAAAACCTGGGTAATTTTAAATAGGTATCTATAAAGGAGTAAACGTTCCTATTGGCCGCCACGATAGTGTAATTGTTGTTATTATTTTTGGTAATTCTGTAATTGTAATAATTATTATTTTTACTACTTATAACTTACTTAAATATGGCATCTTTTATTATTATTATTAATTTATAAGTCGGATAAAGTTTAAATATATGTTTGTTTTGTTATGGCACGCTTGATCACAAAAATTTAAAAATGTAATTATTTTTTCAACGAATTTAGTAATAAAGGTTGTTATTGCAATAAATTATAAACAAATAAAGATATTAATATGCAGTTTTTTATTTGTTGTTTAAAATTTATCAAAGTCCTCGTTTTAAATAAAATAACTATAGCATTTCGTTTAAAATTTAAAAAAAAATAAAATAAAAAACTTTAAACTTGCTAAACAGCGCCCTCTGGCGGGACCAACAAAAGCAATATGACTAGGGTTGATTTTTTTATTAAGCAGCAATGGTTCCTCCTTAATACAGATCCAAGCTTGTTAAATTCTCTTAGGGCAAATCAAAATTATGAGCAAGGAGAAAAATGGCATATTTTTTTACTTTTTCTGTATTTTTAAAGAAATTTAAGATAGCCAATCAACGCATTTTTGCTCGAAGAATTTGAAAATCGTAACTTAAAAGAACTGCATAAAAAACAAAAACTTTTAAATAGAATACCTCATTTACTATGTTGTTTAATATTTTATGGTCATTTCCAAGTGTTTTTTAATCTGGGTTCTATAAGGCTATCTTTAACTGTTTTTAAGTTATTGACGCTTAAAAGTCACATTTTCGGCTTATATTATTTAACTAATATATCAAGATTAACTAAAGGTAATGCGGGTGATTACCTGATACTTTAAAATCATTGATATTTTTACCTATTAGTAGATATTTTACATTATTTTTCATAATGAATTATCCTTTAGATAAAAACTACGGAGAGCAATGCTATATTACAAGTATACAAAAAAGTCAGTGAAGTAAAAAGAAATCTATTAATAGGTGAAAACTTCCCCGACTTTTCAGTTGCCACATGCGTTACCTGGATTTTATAATGATATACTTATTCAATTACATACACCTTTTACTATAAGCCAAAAATGTTTAAGGGTCAATAACCAAGAAACAGTTAAAGATAGGTATTCAATTATGGCGTTACTATTTTGTTTTTTTAATTGTGTTTTTCTTACAATTTTTAAATTTTCCATGATAAAATACAGCAATTGGCTATATTGAAGTTTTTAAAAATACAAGAAAACTCAAAAACTACGCTACTTTGCCTCCTAAATGGAATACCCTGTAAACGTTAATTAAAACTACAATTGGCATTTCCTTGAGTAATTTAAAAAGTATCAATAATATTAAAGTAAAGTAATTTTGTTTTAAAATTAATATGCCCAATTACAAAGTACTTATGCGATGTTTATTATCATCTTTATTTAATTATTTTTATTTCACAATTGCTAATATATCACATAAACCAATTTTTTAAATTTTATGGATTATATCTTCATCAAATTTAATATTTTACACTGACTAAGGGTACCTACACCGTAAAAATCGAATCCGATTAGACGGATCGCATTGAACCAAATACGGTGCCCTACGTCCTAGAATTTATCGGATACAGATAATCCGGTTCTAAATTTGTTTACCTTTGACAAAGAAAAGTATATAAAATGACAAAATGGTTTTTAAATTAATTTCATTCAATGTCAGAAAAAAGGACAAAATAATAGCAAAAATTTAATCTTATTTTATTTTTCACTATTTCGTTTTTACACTTATCAGCTGTCATTCTTAAAACCTTTTCCAAAACCGTGAATATCGTACAAATAAAACCTCCGATCGGACTGACCTCAATTCAAATCGCTTGAAAAACAGGTTTAACTTATTGCGTTCAATCCAATATTTCTTCAATGTGAAACGTGTATATCGCAATTTTTGTCGGATTAAGTTTTTTCGATCGGTTGAATCGGATTCAGTATTACGATGTACCCTTAGTCACTGTCCTTTAACGAGCAAAACCATGTAAAAATTGCACATGCTAGTCTGTAAACAAAGAGTTAACCGTAACCCACGTAAAACAAGAAGGCCGTTAGGTTCTATATTATCAGCTGATGTTCCGAGTGCTATGTTTATAAAAGGTTTATATTATCCTAACCCTTAAGTAGGCGCATGGGGTCAAAGATACCCTCATACCATTAACATCCAATAATACTTTTTCTCTGTATTTTTTTCTGTCAAATTGTATTTCCGGTTGAAAGCACCTTTTTTCTATGTATGATTAACTTAATAAAAAAGTTGCCCAAAAAGGCACCTACTCGTATTAGAACATTAAATTGTAATTTAATTTAAAATTAATGTCATTATTATTTTAATAGCTGATTATGGGACGGCAATGCGAGAAAGGCAAAAAACTGGGTTTGATTTTTTATGAGTACACTTCATAGTTTGCTTCAGTTACCGTCAATTAAGTAAGACCCTTATTATTAAAAGAAAAAATGTAAATCTTTTACATTCTATTTAGTATAAATTTAGGTGGCGCGTGGGGTCAAATTGTCCCAACCACAAAAAACGTGAAATTTTTAAATAAATGGTGTTAATACAAAATTGACAAAGCTGGAGGTCTGGATGTTAATTTGACCTTAGTTACCACCATGTAAAATATGGGGCCATATGAATAAAAGAAGCAAATACTCTTACTTATAAAATTGGAAGTAAATGCTTTTGCTTATAAGTTTACGCAAATGCTCATAATATATAGAAAAATATAGGAAAAGCATTTGCTTATACTTAACAAGCAAAATCATTTACTTAAAATTTTATAAGTATAAGCATTTGCTTCTTTTTATTTATATGGCCCATTGTGCTAAACTTGTTCGACAAAAAGTAACGCGTTTGCCCAGTCCAAAATCCGAAACATTTGACACTGACAGGCTGGGTTAAAGCACCGCTTTCATATATGGCGCTATGGTTATTTGTGGTCGTTATAAGGAACCCGCCTTAAAAGGATTCCTTATCATAAAGCCCATTTCATTACTGGCACAGGGACTATAATGTACAGTAGTTATCTGTTATCCCTGCTAAAAAAGTTCGATGAAAACCAATATTATAATTTTTTGCAGGGTTTTTTAAACAGTTTTTCCATTAAAACATCATAAATTTCCATAAGTCTTTATAAGTTAAATTTTTATAAACTTTCATGGGTTTTTGAGGGCACTCCCAATGAAAGGTTATAAAGGTTTTATAATATTTGATAAGTAAATCTAGAACACTATAATAGGAATTTTATAGGTCGCAATAATTTTTTGTAGGGCTTTTATAACACTTTTTTCCATTAAAACACTATACATTTTTATAATTTTTTATAAGTTTAATTTGTATAAGTTAAATTTTTATAAACTTTCATAGGTTTTTGAGGGAATTTCCAATGAAAGTTTATAAAAATGTATAATATTTGATTGATACATTAAAATAAGTCCCTACTGCCATAACGACATATTATAATAATATATGTGTGGAACAGATGTTCTAAAAAATAGTATGGATATTTAGCGCTTACAGTATATAAAATGCAAGACTATAAAACACCATAAAATTAATTAAAGTTTTTGGTTGCATAGGCTAATACTTAAAAATATGTTGAAAAGAGATGTCCTATAAAATATTATGGATATTCAGCGGTTACAAACTATAAAATGTAACACTATAAAATATTATAAAGATATTAAAAGGCTAAATTTTATTTATGTTACTTGGGTACTTTAATTTTATTTCATTTGGCAGAAGGTTTTGACTGTTCAAATCACTTTGCAGACAAACATTTTTGCGTGGCCCCATGATCCTATGAAGTTCAATATTCTGTTATTTAACAAGATATGACAAAAATTATTTTAAAAAAATTGCAGGATTTTCAAATGGGCATGTCCTGAAAATATTTTGATGTATACAAAGTGTTTCAAAAAATATATATTTTTAAACTAACCTCACACTATAAGTTTTTGGGACACTCTGTATACATCGAAATATATTTAGGACATGCCTATTTGAAAACCCTACAAATATACAAAACTTTTGTTATATCTTGATAACTAACAGAAATATTGGACTTCCTAAGACCATTGGGCCAACCCAAAATTTTTGTCTGCCAAGGGGTTAAGACTGTCAAAACTGTCTGGCAACTAAGAAAATATTTTCTAATAGGTACCCAAGTAACACAATATAGAGTTCAGGTTTTACAAAATGACAAAAAACTTAAGTTTTAATTTATTACGGTGGTACTTGGTAACTGTCAAAGCCACTATAAGTCAAACTTCATAGCCTCTTATCGCTTTTACCTTTGTTTAAAGCATGTGCTGAGCAAACTTTCAGCTTTTACAAAATGAAAAAGGTCTGCCTCTTCACGCTCTTGGACAATAGGCCATTTTTCTAAAAAAGTTTATATAAATGTCGTTTTCAAGATACTGGGTGTTAAACTTTTCAAAAAACTTTAAAAATTTAAATCACTTTTTACGTAAAATTTGTTAGACTAGATTAAAAGGGTTATTTATTAAGTATATGTTGTTGTTATTACATAATTGCTAACAATAAATTATAACACCTAATATTTTGAAGCAAAAAAACCTAATGTCCCTTGTATGGTCCAGGAATATGGACTTTAGCGGATTTTTTTCTGAAAAAATAGACAAGCTTTATTAAGATATGAAAAAAATTGTATTTTTAGGTGCTTTATTTGAAAAAAAAATATGAAAGTTGCAAGAAAGTCAGTGGCGTACACATTTTTCTGTCAATAATATTAGCTAAGTTGCGTCTTATCCCCACTGTTTTTACCAATTTAAATAAGTTGGGGGCTAAGTTAACTTAATATTTTAGCAAATACTACAGACAAAATTTATTAAAATCGGATGAAGCATCTTTAAAATATTATCAAAAACCCGATTTTCTTCTTAAAGTTCAAGTATCTGAAACAAAGCATTTTCGGACATATGCTTATATGAACTTTTTTATAAAATTGGCTTAGAAATACGCCCCTATTACATTTTCTTACCGCAATAAGGGAAACCCTGTATAACTTCGAATAATACCCAAAACTTTGTAAAACATACATACACAGTGCTTGTCAAGCTCCCCTTGTGACTTTAAAATTGTTTGGTTTAATTTCATGAAAATTTGAAGACAACATGAACCAAATTTTAGGTAAGAAATGACAGATATAAATGTCAAACTAAGAGTTGGACGCAATTTTGAAACCAAAAACTAAATGGAAAGGGGGTCGTGTGGTACATTATTTTAAAGCTCCTGGCGAGTACTTTATAACTTCGGAATATAAAGTTAGTACCTGTACCTACTACAAAATGACGGTATTTGAAAAATTACCCGAATACCTAATTTAGATGGTCATATTTCAGAAACTAATAAAGTAAGATATACATATTGGGGTTTTTTCTTAGAGGTCTTTTTTAATATCTATTTAATGTTGATATGGGTGATAAGGTACAGGGCCCAAGAAAAAGTATTTATTTTTTAAAGAATAAGAAAATACCCCATTATGTATATCTAAACTTCATTAGTTCCGGAAATATAGCCATCTAAACCAGGTATTCGGGTAATTCTGTCATTTAAGTAGTAGGTAAAGGTACTGACTTTATATTCTGGAGTTATAAAGTCCTTGTTAGAAGCTTTAAAGTCCTTAAATTTTCATTAAAAAATACTAAAAATTTCAAAAGTTAAGAGGGGGTCCTGAATATAAACAAGCACTGTATGTTTTATGCTTGTCCGTTTTATTGCATTTTAGCCCTAAGGACAGAAAATATTATGATTATATAAATAATTATATAAGATATCAGAAACATCATCAAAATTGATTTTTTTTGAAAACATCGACATTTCCTAAGTTTCATAGAAAGCAGAAAAATACCACTCATTTATATACTGCATTTAATATGGTTGCCAAAAAAGTGTTTGGTTACTTTTAGAGTACGTCCCTGTTTGGACGAACAGGGACGTAAATGAAAAACAAATAAATGAATAGCGGGACGCTACTGTTTATTGTTTGATTAGAGGGTAATATTGTGTTTTTGACTAATTATTTTATTGGTAATAGATCATGCCAACCATCCATATTTTTTTAAAATACATACTTGAGATAATTGATTACCCTAGTTGCTATTATAAATGAGTCTATTTTTGTGGTTTTTATTGTTTTGGGTAATATTTTTTTTCATATTCTTGTTAAATTGGAGTAATTATATTGATACTTAAAAAAATAAATAAATATTGATTAAATTCATGGCCAACTATTTTTTTTTGTTTGTTAGTTTTGCTGTTTAAAACATCTTAGAATAATAAGTGTTAGGTATATATTGTTGTAATCGCAAGGGAACATGCATTTTTTAAAATACTTAGATACAGGGTGTCTTATTTAAAAAAAAATACAAGTTTGGAGTTATATATACAGGGTGTTCGAAAAATGCGTTATGAATTTTTAAGGGGTCATTCTGCAATGTAAAATAGTGTTAGACCTTTGAGAAAATGTTGACATCTCCTGGTTACCAAGTTACAGAGGTTAAAATTTAATTTTTTTTTTTTTGCCTTATTGCATTTATTTTTTAACCAATCTAGTTGACATTTGGCACATAAATCGAGCTTTGTGGATTCTAAAATTTTAGGATTAAAGTACTGAAGCTCCATTTTATAGACAATGGAAAACTTAAAAAAAAAGAGTACTTTTTATTAAAGCCGATAAGCCCCACCGTTTAGGCACCAATCGACATCAAAGTTTTCATCAATTTCAATCAAATAACCTACATACAGGGTGTCCAATAACTCAACCAACAAACTTTAAGGGGTAATTCTACAGTTTAAAATAAGAAAAAGACTTCATATAAACATATGTGCAAAACCTCTTAGTTCTTGTACTACGGTATGTATATATATACACGAGGTAAATGCAAATTAACGAATATCACAAGAAAACTACCCTTGTTTGTTTTGTCGGTTAAGTTACTGGAGACCCTGTATATATATAATTAATTAATTTTTATTTTTCAGGTCCGACATTTGGTGTTCGACATGTTCAAATATTTGTCATGGCCATCGGCCTAGCCTTGAAATATTCATATAGAACAACATTTTCAAATGTTATTATTGCAATGACAGATGTAGATAGAAATAGTACTACTAATCCTGATGTTCCCGTAAGTACTGATTTTGTTTAGTTGTTATATTGCCGTTAAAAATACGAAAAAATTAGTGTTTTTGCATATTTCTTTACTTCTTGTTACTTCCGATTTAACCGAAAGTGAATCCAATTTTGAATTTTTAGATGGAGCAGCATGTATATTTTAAAATTTTTAAATATAAATTGACATTGTTAAAAGTTTTTACGCCTACTTGACTTTTTGAGAACAATTTGTTGTATTGCATCTAGATGGCTATAATCTTTTATTTATGACTTTATTTTTAGTCCGTCGTTAATTAATTGGTGTTGTTAGTATCGTCAAAAAATTCTAACTTCAAAAAGTGCTTGTCTAAAAATATTTGCCATTTGAAAAAAATAGTTAGACACAAAAATCTCGATATGGAACAATATAATTCCTATCTTTCACAGTAGTCACTTAAACTTTGCGATTGTATTTTTCCAACATCACCTAAGGTGATTAGATTAATTTGAAAAAAATTAAGTAGGCCTACAAACTTTTAAAATATCAAAAAATGTTAAAATATACAAGGTATTTCGTTTAAAAACTTAAAATTTGAGCCATTGTCGGTTAAACCGAAAATAATTGAAAGTGAAAAATATGCTTAAACTCTCCTCTGCTGATACCATTTACCTCTACCAAGTCTAATTTTGATATGTTTAATAGTTTATGGCTTGTCTAATAAATTTGTTGACCCGGTTTGTATAACTTGTCATATTAGGAAAATCAGCAAGTTCTTCATTGCTAAAGAAAAAAATCCCAGAATTATTTTTTACAAGTGGGACAAAAATTTGTTTTTTAATAATTCCAAAAATATTTTAGATAAAACTGCAACTGATCCTAACACTAAGACCGCTTTCAGACGGGCGACTTTTTGCAGTCGACGTTGACCGCAAAAAGTCGATCGTTTGTGTTTAATTGTCGCTACTTGCAGTTGTCATTTAACAAACCATGGAAAAAGCTATTCCTGTTTATACGGGCGTTTTTTCGTCTGCAACCGAACTTTTGCCGCTAATTGTCGCCGACCCGTCGTCGACTGACTACACGTTAGTTACAACTGTAGTTGTACCTAGCGACTTTCTGTAGTTACGTGGACGACAAAATGTTGTCAGTAGCGGCAGAACAACTGGGAATTTGACAGAAGAAGCATTACTTTTGTTGCTTCCTCCAAAAGCAAAGGCGTAAAGAAGAAACCACGTAAATTCTGGGTGCATCCTATTCTTAATGACCGTCTAAAATTTGGACAATTTCATTCATTGTATCATATAATAACTATCCGTATAAAACGGCTCCATTTTGTCAAATATCAATGCCAATGTCAAAACTTGTTTTTATCGCAGCGCCGGCCGGTGCAGTTTGAAAGTAGTCCGTCCGAAAAAAAAATAGTTGTAGTCAGCGTATAGTCAGTCGACGGGATCGGTGACAATCAGCGGCAGAAGTTTGGTTGCAGTCGAAAAAACGCCCGTATAAAAAGGAATCGCTTTTTTAATTCCGCTTTCAGACAGGCGACTTTTTGCAGTCGAAGTTGACTACAAAAATATCGGCGTCTTGTCGCCAATTTCGACTACAACTGTAGTTGTAACTAAACGTGTAGTCAGTCGACGGGATCGGCGACAATCAGCCAGCAGAAGTTCGGTTGAAGTCGAGAAACGCCCGTTATTCTCGCATAAAGATCAAAGAGAGCGCTCTCACATTTCCCGCTCAACGCTGGCCGCTGACGCTGACACTTAGTATCTTGTCAGAGGCCATATAAATAATATTTTTGATAAATTTTTGATGTATTTTCTTTGAAGGATCAATTTTTCTTTTCGCAATGAAAAAGGACATGTTGCAGTTTTTCTTTATGACTATAAATGTTTTTTGTTGCATATCACAAAAATACAACATAAAAATAATTTTAACTATATTTACTGTTGTTTTATCAAAAAATCTTGAAAACTGTATTAAATGCAAATAAAAATATATTAATTAACTAATCCGTATACAATAATTAAGGAACAAAATTTTTATTAAAAATGTATGGTAAAAAAAAATCAGCCCGTCAGAACTACCGGTGGTCTAGTTTTTACGTTTCAAACACTGTACCTCTGTTTTTAAGGAATAATGTAAGAGAAATAGTCATACCATTTAATTAAGTTTTTCAATTTAATTTTAGGTTTATGACTGGGATAACAAAGGTGTTCTTATATCATCCTTTTTTTGGGGTATAATAATTTTTCAAATGCCAGCAGGATATTTAGGGTCTAGATACGGCCCAAAGTGGTTCGTTATAGTAGCAGGCTTCATAGATAGTCTCGTTTTTATGCTTATTCCATTGGCTGCTCAATATTGGGACTCTAATGGTGTGTTGGTTTGTCGATTTATTCAGGGGTTGACGCAAGGTATTATAATGCCAATGAATACTTGTATAATGGGAATATGGGTGCCCCCGGAGGAAAGATCAAGAATGGGATTTATTGGAGGATCTGGTAAGTTTTATGCTGTTTTTATAAACAGTAAACATATTTTAAGGGTGTATGTTAAATCCCTAAGTAGACCTGCGAGGGACAAATTGATCCTTAGGTTTATTAATTTTGTAATAAATTTCGTGATTTTTTGCAATTATTAGAAAAAGATCTTTAGGTACCCTCCCAAAACATCGCTAGGGTACATACTTAAACCAAGAAACACATTTATTTAAAAATTTCACGTTTCTTGCGGCTGGGTCAATTGGACATTCACGCGCCTCCTAGCGTAACAGTGCCGACCAATATGTATATCGAGTTGCAGGTTGCGAGTCGATAACACATCATTTTTTTATGTGAAGTATCAACAGCCAACGAGCAAACATTATATTGTTAGCAGTACCTAGCTTCACTTCATTTGCTACAGGGTGCGGCAGAATGGACTCCCACATTTGGGTATAGCAAATAAAAAGACTACTATAAAATATGAAGCCTAACTTTTATTATTTTTAAAAAGAGCACACTTTAGGGTTTTTTTTACTATGTTTTTAAAATTATATCATTTAAGTGACGGCCGTAAGCAGCGCAGTTCCGCATCACTTTTATCACCATGTCTTGAGCAATAGCAGCAGTTTCAACTCGTATCGCTGTTTTGAGTTAGTGAAGTCAAGAACCAGTTGCCCTTAAGTTGGTTAAAAATAAAAAAATTAAAATAAAAAAATTGTAATATATCTCAAAAATATTGCATCTTTTTAGTTTTATTTTATGTTTTCCAGGTTTTTTTTATTTTAAAAATAGGGGTCCAACTCTAACTACGATACCCATCTTTGGGCTCATATAATTTATTTAAATTAATTTATGTTAACTAAGGCAATGTGTGTAATTAATAATAATAAAATTTAGTTTTTGCCTTTTCTTGGCCATAATCATCTTTTAAAAAATAATGACAGTGACTTCAGTTAAAATTATATTTAGAAGTTTTAATAAGAGTATTTTTATTCTGGCCAACTTTTTTATTTATAAAACCATACACTGAAAGAAATTGCTGCAAAAATGTTATGAAGCAGTTAAAAAATATATATAATAAAAGTGATTACTGGATGTTTACGGCCTGGGGGTATATTTGTCTCCGCGCGCCTAATTACATAATAAAAAAGCATGCGCCTACTTTAGAATTAACATTAAAATAAGACTTATTTTATGAAAAAAATACTTTTTCGACGTGTAGGACAAAAAGTTATGCCTTTTTCCATTTACCAGATTTTTATCACTTACAGGAATTTGTTTAGTGAAACCTAAGTTTTTTAGGTTATTCAGCCAGACAGATTTTGTATCCTTGACGTTTGCCAGCGGGAGTGGTTGGTTCCTCAGAAGGTTCCTAGTAGACTACTTGCGTACTACTAGACTACGCAAGTAGTCTACTAGGAACCTTCTGTGGATGCCAACAACTCGCGCTGTCGAAACCTCAAAGATACAAAATCTACAACGACGGCCGAAAAGCCCAAAAAACTTAGATTTAGCAAAAGATGGCCGCGAAAAGCTTTACAGAATATGTTTAGTGTAACTTTAAATTATATTTTTTTTTAGGTCTTATTACTCTTTTTATTGTTGTAACCTCTATTGCTACGGGATATATTTCAGAGTCACATTTAGGATGGCAATGGGTATATTATATTTTTGGAGGTTTGGGACCTAGTGTGGGTGGTATTCCTTTTACATATTTGCTTATCAAAGTCCTCAAGTGCACCCAAGAATCACTTCCTGAGGAAAAAATGTACATTGAAATTTCTTTAAATCGAACATCAAAAGTAAGTTTCTGATTTTGCTCAAAGTAAAGTGCTACATAGAGAGTGTTACAGAATGTTGTTAGGAAATGTTGAGAGCAGATTCTACATCAGAAAGTCATATAAAAAAGTGTTCCAGTTTATATAAACATGGGTCCGTAAATTCCTTGTTTTTCAGAAACTTGTTTAGCAGTGGCGTAGGTGTAGGCGAAGTTGTCTTTGCGGGCAGCAAAGACAACTTCGCTGACAACTTAAATGGGTGAAAAAATTAAAGACCGAAAAAATTCCCCACCTAAAAGTACAAATAGACATAAAATATTGGCATAGGCAAACATGTTCCTGTGAGGTCTCTTTATTGAAAGATTAAAGCTGAGGGCAAAAAAAGGTCAACCTAACCATGTCTATGTTTTACGTTTTATAGTACAAGGCACCTGGGCGCGAGGCCGTAGGCGACCGCCTACGCCTAGCTGCACTACAATTGTTTAGTGTAACTTTTTTTTGTTTTTTTTTGTTTTAGGTTTTATAACTCTTTTTATTGTTGATATCTCTATTGTTAAGTATATTTTTTGTAATATCTTAAATATCCCTCACCCAATTTTGTTTTAATTTGGCGATTATATTTATGGCATTAAGGGGGTAATTTATCACCAACTTAATTACATTTAATAAGTCAATGGCGCCTCGAACGGCAACTAAAGGAATATTTTTAACAAATTAACGATTTATTGTGCAAATGTATTTTTATCCTTTTTTTAAAATGAGGAAATAAAGATACAACTTATGTGTTCTTTTTTTAATTGTTTCTTGTTTAGGTTAAGAGAAAAAATAAAATCCACTTCAGCATATTTTAAGACCTTAAAAGAAGAACTGCGGAAATATTTTATTTTAAAAATAAGGTTTTATAATTTTTTATTAGTAAATATATAACAACAATAATTATTTATTTTAATTTGTCCAACAATTTTGACTAAAATAAGTGTTTACGAAAGTTTTAAGTTTTTCAACCTGTATCTTGAGAACGAAAAATTTGCGGACCAATATTTATATAAAATTTTCTTTATATTTTCTTATGTAGAATCTGTCCTTACATTTTTTTATAAGCATGTGTGTATCACACTGTATATACCGGGTGCCCATGAAATTACTAGCAAGTCTGTTATTTTCTTTAAAAGTGTTACACGATTTTCAAATTTTGGTTAAATATATGGTTGGATGAAATGCAGATTTTTAAATTTTTAGATTTTATGTGGCAGATCCGATTTAACTAATAATATAGTATATCCTTCCTGCTGGCACGAACTGATCAAGGTCTAACAAAAATATGTAAAAATGGTAAATGCATATTTGCATGACTAATAGAACGGTTTAAAAAATAATTTACAAAATTAATGCCACAGTTTTTTAATTTTTTTTTTTGGTTCCGCGGTGTAATTTAGTAAATAATTTTTTGTTCCTTTGCACTTTTTTAATTTTTCGCAATCCATTTAATAAAGTAATTGGCCTACCCTGCAAAAGCCTAAACGCTTGATGTGTAGCGTCGAAGTTAATCAATATTGTGGTATTGTCTCATATATATCTGATTTGTCATATACTTATCCCCATAAAAAAATCCAATACAGAAAGATCTGGGGATCTTGGGGGCCACCTGACAGGTCCATTTATTCCAATCCATTTATCTAGAAATGTTGTTTCTAAATATTCTCTCACTATTTGAGCATTGTGACTCGGAGCGCAATCTTGCTGGTAATAAATATTATTTAAATCGGCCAAAGGAACATCCTCTAATATTTCCATTAGTGCATCTCGCATTATTTCTAGGTGTCTATTTCCGGTTAGCGTTCCTTCATAGATTAAATTACTTAATTTTAGTGCCAAAAATAAAGCATGACACGCTAAATCCAAACCGACCTTGACGTTCTCGAGGAAATATTACTTATTGGTTCGTTTGGGACCAGTACCTTGAATTGTTTCGGTTTAGAATACCAGAACTGGTAAAATAAGCCTCGTCTGACCACACCACTATTTCTTTCAAAATTTGCATTTTCCTGCAACATTTGTAGGTACCAATTGCAAAAAATTGCCCTACGTTCTGCATCACCGGGATGCAAATGCTGGACGAGATGGTATTTGTATGGTCTAAACTTATGTTTCTTTAGTATTAACTGAGTTTTTGATTTTTTAACCCCAACTTCATCATATATTTTTCTGCATGATCTGGATGGTTGTACCGCGACAGAAGCCAAAATATTTATTTCATTTTCTTCCCTGTTTTCCTTGTTGTAAAAATTAGGCCTTAGTTTTTAAAAGATCCGTGTTCAATGAGATTGGCTTTGATTTTATGAAATATTCTTTTATCAGGTTGATGTCTTTCTGGATACCTACGAAATAATTAGATATGTAACAAAAAGCTAGATAATAATAATGATTAAAACTTTTATATTATTTATTATGAATATTAATGTTACATATCAAATTTTTTTGTTATTGCTGAATATTACCAATGTCAAAATCTATTCAAATCATCAGATATGCTCACATTATAATAAAAAAACATCTTATAATATATCATTGTTGAGAAGGCTACTTCTTAACCTATAGGTATATAATATACTATTAAACCTTACCGAATAAAATAAAGCTCCGAGGCTGCGTTGGCGTCTTCATTAGCTTGGATAAAACAAACATACATATCGTGTTTTTTTTCATAATTCTCATATCTATTATTTTGTGCCATGTTGAACAATTTTTACAAAAATAATAAAGTAAACTCTCACATAACAAAAACCCAAATCAAACAAATAACAGTAATATTTGACAACAATAACAATCCATAATGGCGCATTTACAGAATTTTGTTTTTGTCATGGCTATCCGTGATTGACCATTGGAAAATGATAAATTTTACAAAAAATGTTAAAATTTTCCTTTTTAAAAGAAATAAATATGGACTATTATATATTTTGAAAAGCCTGTGAAAGGGGAAATAACATAAAAATAATATATAGGTATCCCATTTAAAAAACATATATTTAGGTTGTAACTCAAAAACAAAACTCTTTAGAAAAACTACCTACGCCACCAAATTCTTCGTAAAAATCTATAACAATCCATTTTCACTTAAATAAAAAGTTACCAAATAATCGAGATACGGCGACCGTCAAAAATGACAAATTTTCAAAATCGCCCTGTATGTCAGAAACTAAGGAGACTATGAAAATTTCTGTTTGCGGCAATGAAAGTTTCATTAAAAATAGGATAGTGAGCCGCAAACCCCATCTTTCTATCTTTTATAGTAAGGGAGCTGAATATGAAAACACACGAAAACTGGACACCCTGTACAGGGTGTCCCATTTGGTTGTCCCTTATGGGAAACTTGGAAACCATAAGAGATATTAAAAATCCGATACCCCATCCTCGAGCTCTTTTTGAAGAAAACATTTATGGTAAAAACAGATCATCGCTATCATGAAGCGTTTCAGAGATACAGGGTGATTCTAGATTTTTCACTTTTGAAAAGGTCCTGTAGCTTTGTTGTTATTACAGATACGAGAAAACTAATTGCACATTATAAAGACACTTTTTTCCGTAGAATCCAGTAACGTGGCCAAAAAATTTTTGAGCTGTCATTTTTGACATATGACCCAAACATGTTTTTTTATTAGGGAGACCCTATAAATGATAAGGTAATTAAATTGCTTGTTTTTTCTAATTAAAATAATATATCATAGTAGGTGGTTTAATAAATTCTTTACGTCAAATATTGGAAAAATTATGATTTTAAAGACGCATTGCGGCTTCTATCTGTTTTTTAAATTGTTTTATTGTTTTATATAATTATGTTTTTCTTTAAAAACAATACTGCCATCCCTTAACTCAGAAGACATTTCCGTAGAAAAAAACAAAAAATTAATTAATATTTTTTTTTTTTTTGTTTTTTTTTTTTTTTTTTACGGAAATGTCTCCTGAGCTGTTTTAAAAGAATCTGTCATCCCTTAGCTCAGGAGATATTTCCGTAGAAAAAAAAATTATTAATAAATTTTTTGTTTTTTTTCTACGGATATGTCTCGTGAGTTGAGGGATGGCAGTATTGTTTTTAAAGAAAAATAATAATAAATAACAATTTTAAAAACAGATAGAAAGCTGCAATGCGTCTTTAAAATCATAATTTTCCAATATTTGACGTAAAAATTTATTAAACCACCTACTATGATATATTATTTTAATCAGAAAAAAACAAGCAATTTAATTACATAATTATTTATAGGGTGTCCCTAATAAAAAAAAACATGTTTGGGTCATATGTCAAAAATGACAGCTTAAAAAATTTTTGGCTAAGCCACTGATTCTACGGAAAAAGTGTCTTTATAATGTGCAATTAGTTTTCTTGTATCTGTAATAACAACAAAGCTACAGGGCCTTTCAAAAGTGAAAATCGAGAATCACCCTGTATCTCTGAAACGCTTCGCGATAGCGATGATCTGTTTTTACCATAAATGTTTTCTCCAAAAAGAGCTCGAGAATGGGGTATCAGATTTTAATATCTCTTATGGTTTCCAAGTTTCCCATAAGGGACAACCAAAATGGGACACCCTGTACAGGATTGCGCCTTTGTGTTGGCCTTGCGGGATATAGCAAAAACCAAAAGAGATGGAACGAATCTGATTGCGCCATCTCGATTTAAGTTTTTAAACAAATAAATTATGGCTTACTTAATTTGTTTTGAAGATACAGAGTGTTCTTTAAATTTTGCCAATTTAACCCTAGAGATAAAAAAAAATGGAAATAGAAAAGTTATAGGGATTTTTACGTAGAATTCAGTGGCGTACTTAAATTTTTACCATGGACTCTTCTTTTAAAGTTATAACACATAGTTGTTTTTTTTAATAAAACATTCTGTATATTTTATCACTGCCTAAAAGGTATCCTCAAAAGCCGTAAAAAATACCACATTTTATATATTTAATTTGTCATAGTTTTGGAAATATCGCCATCGTCAGGAAATTGATAATAAAATGGCATTTTTAAAATTAAACATCCTGTATAGTTTGTCACCATTCAATTTTAAAGACCTTTAAACATTTACCACATTTAAAATGATTTTCTCTAGCGGTTTCAAAAATATGAACTTCAAATCTTAATGCGTATATCTACTATTTTATAGATTTAATGGTCATATTTCAAATACAAGACATAAATATATTTAATGTGGTGTTTTGTTAAACCTCTTTAAAATATTTTTGCAACTGTAATATAATATACCAGGGTGCTTCGTTAAAAAAATCCTAATGATGACTATATTTACGAAACTATTAAACAATAGTAACATTAAATGTGGTATTTCTTATAGCATTTAAGAATACTTTTTAACTAATGATAAAATATACAAGGTCTTCCATTAAAAACCCCAACTAACAACTAATTATATTTTGGTTTTATATATTAATAATTTCTATTTACTGGTTTTTAGAATGTTAAAACACCATGGCTGAAAATTATAACTTGCAATTATATTTGGGCAATAATATTAGCGCAAATTGGTGCTACGTGGGTAATTCTCTTGGTGTCAACCGAAATGTCAATTTATATGGCTGAAGTGTTCAAATTTAGTGTTAAAGACGTAAGTTTATATAAAAAAAACTTGTTTTGTTGGCTAGAAAATTGCCAAAATATGTTTTTTGTGTTTTTTTAAATTTTAGACTGGAATTGTTTCAGCCATACCACCACTGGTCGGTAGCGCATCTGGAATAGGTATTTCCTTCCTGTCGGATTTTATACCAAAAAACATATACTTTCTGTACTTAATTCAAGAAGAATATTTCAAACGATAGGTAAGTAATAATACATGTATACAAATAAAAAAATGGTTTAAATTATAAAAACATATAATAATTATAGTTTCAAAAACGAAAAAACATGCTTTTAAAACACATCGAACTAAAAAGGCGTCGGGCGCTCAATATACGAATAAACAATTAAAAGAAAAAACGATCTTAAAAAATAAATAAAACTTACTTAAAAGTTAAAAATAATAAAAAAAATAATAAAGTCCGGTAATAACATATGGTATTAAACTATAAAAAGTTTTTGCCTATTTAGTTAACAACATTTAGTAATTTAACGCATAAATCTTATTACCCGATTTTATTTTATTAATATATTTTTTAAATTAATGCAAACTTTTTAGTGGGTTTTATTTATTTGTTTTAAGTCGGGTTATTTTTTTAAAAAGTGTTTATTTATTACCTTTTAGTTTTTTTCTAATTTATTTACAGTATTATTAAATCGGTAAACATGCACTAAAAAACACTACCAGTACCTCTTTCCAAGAAAACATTAAAGAGCACAGGGACGTGTAATTTGATTGGTTTGAAAAGTTAAAGACGGTCATGAAAATCTGTCACGTGGGGGGTGAGGTCATGGTTAATTTTAGTTTTTAAATTTTGTTTTTTAATTTTTAATAAAACGAATAAAAAAAGGATTTAACTAACCAGAACTAACCATTACCCACCCAATGTAAACCAATTAAATTACACGTCCCTGCGCTTTTCACTGTAGTCTCTCTTCAGTTCGGTAAAACGAGTAAATTTTGTTAAATGGTGTAGTAGCAATTTTTATTCTTTCCTTGTATTATAAGAATATTTGTTTAACGTTACACCAATAGGTAACGCTAGAACTCATAGAATAAACATGTCTGATGTTTGAGCATAAGTATATCAGAGTGAAAACAATAGGTCTTGTACTTTTTTTCTTGCGATCCTGGCCTGGTTCTTTTTATGGGACCACCGCAAAAGTTTGCTCTTTTAAATAAGAAAATAATCCCTCCTACGGTCTTTCAACTAAACTCTGCTCTTGGCTCTTCAGTTATCTTTCTAATCGACGTATATCAGTCATTGTTGATGGCCACTCTTCAAGCTTTCACGAAATTAATGCTGAAGTGCCTCAGAGTTCAGTACTAGCACCAACTTTGTTTCTTCTTCACATCAACGACCTTCTTTCTTCCACAACCAATCCCATTCATAGTTATGCTGACGATAGTACCCTTCACTCCACTTTTCAGGTTCCCAAACCAATCTCTCAACCCGACTTGAAAAGCAAACGCAGAGCGATGCAGATATCTCTTTCACAGGATCTCAATTTGATATTGGATTGGGGCGCCAAAATTTTGTTCAATTTAATGCATCCAAAACACAATCGTGTTCCTTGTCGCGAAAAAAATCATCAAACACTCATCCTTTGCTTATGAGTGGCCATGTTTTGCAGAGCGGGGACACATTTAACCTTGTGGGCATCACATTTGAGAATAACCTTAACTGGCATAAACACATTGTATCTATAGCCACCGCGGCTTCAAAAAGCTTGGATTTCTTTTCCGAGCCAAAAAGTATTTTTCTCCTTCCAATTTATACACTTTGTATGTGTCCCAAATTCGACCCTCTCTGGAATATTGTTCTCATGTCTGGGGAATGGCATCCCCTACAACCCTCAGCATTCTTGATGCCCTTCAAAGAAGGGCTGTTCGTCTTATTAATGATCCTTTACTTACTCAAAGACTTCCTTCTCTTGCTCATCGTCGAGCTGTGGGAGATCTATCGCTCTTCTATAGATACTTTTACGGCTTCTGCTCCGACGAATTGTCCAGTATAGTCCCTCCTCTTGCAGTTCCCAACAGAGAAACTCGTGGTGCCGCGCGTATGCATCCCCATACAGTTCAATTGGACAGGCCCCGAACTTCCCATTTCGTTCGTTCTTTTATCCCTAGAGTTTCTAGACTGTGGAACCTGCTGCCAGCGGAGGTCTTTTCTTCCCCCAAATCTTTAAGTTTTTAAGTCCCGTGTTAACAAACTTCCTCTTACCCTGCTTAAGACACCCACGGTACGTTAGTATTTAGGCTTTCAGCCTTCGTGGATTGTCCAAAGATAAAAAAAAATAAAATCGATCCACAACGGAGTAATCGCGTAACATACCAACCCAAAAAAACATACGCGGCGAATTGAGAACCTCCCTGTTTTTAAAGTCGGTTAAATATATGACACAAAGCCCCACGATCGAAAAACCTTTGAAAATTAAACACCCTGTACAATAAGCGTTAAGTGTTAATACACATTTTTTATCAGCTGATTGAGAGTGACCATGTTGAACTATGTGATAGTTAATCTAAATCGGGGATATTTAAGTTAGCAATAAGACAATCTATACAGGGTGTCCAAGAATATGTGGGCTACGTCTCAGATTCATATAAAACACATAAAGTTAATGTGACAAGTTTATAAAAAATATTTTCCTAAAGTCACTCTTTACAGAGATATGTGCCCTTAAAGGACGCCACTGAAAATCGATTTTTCTTGAATAAATTTTATATTACTTGGTATAATGATTTTTTTAATAGGATAAATACCAGTTACTGCCTTTTGATATTGCGAATGACGGAAATACGGCCGACGGACCAACGCTATCGAAGTGTATGGAGTCAAATGAAACCTTTCATACGCAGAGAACGGGAAAAATCAGCAAACTCAAAGGCTACGTATAATTTTTCATCTCTCTCTCCGTCAAAATCGGCTTAGTGTGTAAAGGCGCTTAGAGCTTCTTAAAATGGTACCCTTGTAAAACATTTGCCTAACCCTTACACAATAGTACTTATTATTTTACAGCCTGTATATCAAGGGAATAAAAATATCATTTTTAAATAGCTTAAACCCTTAGCTAAAAAAGATACTTTTGTCCTATATCGATACAGTGAAACGTTTTCGAGAAAAACAACATTTTGATTAAATAGGGTTGTATTTAATAATTTTATTTGTCAGTTCGACATAGGCTCCCTCCTATTTTATGCATTCCCTAGCTTTAATTATCGAAGATTATGGGACTCTCCATTATACTGCAACAATATTATTAATTTTCGTGAAAATTAAAAAAACTTTTTACAAGTTTTTAGTACCATTTTCAACAGAATAACCTATTGTTTTTAGATGTCCCCACTAAACAAAAATTTATTTTCTCGTAAACGCTTTAATTTATCGCATCTAAAAGGGTACCTTTTTTTTAGATAAGTATTTAAACTACCCAAAATTCTTCATTATTTCATTTCTTTATTATACAGGGTGTAAAAGCAATTAAGACTATTGTGTACGGGTTAGTCCGCCCCTGGCGATCTAATGAAGGCAAATGTTGTACAAGGATACCACTTTAAAGAGTGCTTGCTTGTATTTATCATATTTAAAAACTACTTCATTATACCAAGAACTATAAATTATAAGTTATTCAAGAAAAACCAATTTCAAGCGGCGTTCTTAAAGGGAATATATCTCTGTAAAGAAAGGCTTTTGGAGTTTTTTTATAAACTTGTCACATTATTTTGACGTGTTCTATATAAATCTGATTGCCCACCCTGTATAGTATTGGATTGTCTTTTTGTTGGGTACATGCCTGAAAAGAATTGGACCGCTTTGGTCCTGGTCCCGGGGTATACGAGCTGACCCTGTTCAGCCCTATTGACCCCTATGAACTGGCCGGTCGCCTGAAACAGAATAAAGAAAACACCCCAAAAACCCCAAAATTCTAGTAAAAACGACGTTTCGGTAGCAAGTCTGCCACCGTTGTCAAGTTAAAAATAAAAATAAAAATTAGTTAATATTTAAATTAAAAATTATTTAAATTTTAGGCTTTTTAATATCGCAAGCTGAAAATAGTTTGACATTTGTGTCATGAGTGACATAAGTAACTGGTGTATCTATTATTTGTAATGCAAAAAGGTGATGAGTTAGTTGATTTTTAGTTTTCCTGAAGATACTTTAGTATCGAGCAAAGGCAACCAAGTGTTATAAAGATTAACTGAAATTGATGCTCCACAATTATCTTTATTTGTACCCAACAAAAAGACCATCCAATAAATGAATCCGCCTAACCAATATAGAGCATATCTTCAACCCTGTATAGATAGAAATTTTTTAATTGTTAATTTAAATTGGGTAAAATTATTTTATGTTTATAGGAATGATTGGAATTTCCGTATGCCTAATATTGATCACATTTTTATCCCAAGAACAAAGAGTATGGGGTGTAGTGCTTTTAAGTATTGGAAATATGTTTATCTTATGTAGTACTCTGGCAGGTTCAAATATAAATGCTTTAGATTTAACTCCAATGTTTGCCGGTTTAATATATGGTATTTATAGCGCGTTAACACAGGCTATTGGGTTATTTGCACCACTTATGGTTAATTGGATTGTTAAAGATGAGGTAAGCTAATAGTAGAAAAGCTAGTAAACCCTTCTAGTAACGTTGGGCCTGTAAGACTAGAAATTTGTATAGTGATGAGTCATGCTAAGTACGACGGGTGAGATTGCTGAGTTGCTAGACATAGATAAATGAGTTGCTAGAAAAGATTGTTAAGTTCCTAGATGGTAATAAACACAACACCCCATGCAAGAAAATTTCTTGTAAAACGAAAGCTTTATATATTATTTTCTGTTTTGTTTTATTTTGCATTAAAATCCACCTATTTCAATAATTCACGTTCAGATTTTAATTATGTATTATTATTATTGTAGTCTTGGGTTTAATTAAGGAATTAAAAAAAGGACTTGCTTATCGGAACTAACCATTCGTAAGTGTGTATTAGTCTTGGGTTTAATTAGGGAATTAAAAAAAAAGGATTTGCCTACCAGAAATAACCATTTGTAATTCCCTAAAACTGTTTTAGCCGTACCTACCTGCTTGTCAATGTCAAAATTTCTTCTTACATAATTTGACCCTTCGATTACCCCAGGTACAAACACAATTTGGTGTCAAAAGTTTGCATGCCGATTTTTACCTAACTATAATAAGGTCATGTACTAGCGTATTTTCCACCGTATTTAAAATTTTTAGATAATTTTGCAAAAGTTAAAATATGTCTATAAAATTTCATCATATTCACGGTAAAAATACAAAAAAGGGATTAGCTTTTAAAACTTGATTTTTTTCTGTGGAGAGGTCCAACAAAAAAACAACTTTTCTCAGTTTTTATATATAATCTTTTAAAAATATTATCAACGACAGTAAGGTCACGCCTGGGTTACGTCTAGGAACTCAACCATATCTCCGTCTAGCAACTCATCTATTTCGGTCTAGCAATTCAACAATCTTAATCTGTTTTATCTGGGTTCGTCTAGCAACTCGAGTACACCGAGTACGACAATCAGCACCTGACAAGCATCAGCCCTGCACATCATTACCCTGTATAATTTCAAAAGTTTAGAAAATAATAAAAAATAAATAAACTTGGAGATGTATAGTTATTTCGCCTAAATAAGCTCCTTCGGCACTTACTAATAAAAATAAGCCCTTTAAAAGACGATTGCCTGCAATAAAATGATCACTGGTAGTCGGAGGGTACGGTCGTATTGTGAAGGTATAATACGACTGTGCTCTCCCGACTACCGTTAATCGTTTTATTGCGGGCAATTGACTTTTTAAGGAGGTATTATTATTAGTAGATCATGCCGACGGAGATTATTTGTGCGAAAATACTATAAGCTTAATTTTTTCGGATTTAGTTCATTCATAGTAAGGTTTGAAAAAAAAATGACAGGCGTTTTCGATGAGCACAAGTACTTGCCAGGCGAACTGAGAGGTGTGGCTGATTTGGATGGCCATATTTCCAAAACTAAGAAAGTTAGATGTATGGTATTTTCTTAAAGCTCTTTTTAATGGTAACATAATATACAAAGTGCCTCACTAAAAAAAACTTTTTTCCACCTTGTATATTATCACCAGTATTACCGGTAAAACGATCATAATATACATCTAACTTTATTAGTTTTGGAAGTATGGCTATCCAAATTAGTCATACCTTTCAGTTCGCCTAGCAGGTACTTGTGCTCATCGAAAACGCAGGTCAATTTTTTTCAAAGCTTACTATGAATGAACTAATTTCTAGAAAAATTTCAAACTCAGAGCTTCAAGTTGTACCAGTAAAGTACCTAGAAATCGAAATATTTAATGTTATTCTATTAATTTTAAAAGATTATTTTTCACTTTAGATTTATTAATTAATAATTACACCTTACATTTTGTTTACTTATTTCTTTTGTTTTATAATTTGATTCATTATATTTTTAAATAAATAACAACAATATTATAATAACTTTTACTATAAACATAACAACAAATATGGCTTATACAGTGTGTCCCAGGATAGGTGTTACAAGAGGACAAATTCACCAAAAATTTTGGAATTTTTAATCGTTCTTTTGGTCGCATGGTCCAAAACTAATAAATACAAAATTTGATTTCAATTGGGAATATACAGGGCAAGTTATAACTAAAAATATGAAAAATACCAAGAATAAAGTACCTTTATTTTTAAAAATAGGACAAAATTGTATAGGTAAATATTGTAGAGAACTAAATTTTTGTCAACTTTTTAACTTTCAAAAATATACAGGGTGATGATGTGCAGGGTTGATGCTTGCCAGGTGATGATTGTTGTAGTTAGCATGTTATACTTATCACTATACAAATGTTTACCCTTACAGGCCCAACGTTACTTGAAGGGTTCACTAGCTCTGGGACTATAAAAAAACAATATTATTAAAGTACTAAAAGTATAAAAACTACATTGTTTTTTTTAGAGCAATGCGTCTGAATGGAGAATAGTATTCATTATTTCGGCCGCGATTGTGGTAGCTTCCACAATATATTTTGACATTTTTGCTAGTGCTACTCGTCAAGGCTGGGACACAGAAACTGAAATGGAAGCTAATAATTTAAAAACTGAAAGAAAAACTTCAATTTTAAGTATTCCTATAACTGTACCCTAATTTGATAGAAAAAAATTAAACATAATGTTTATTATCTTAAGAATTAAGTAACAATAATTTTGTAAATACATAAATATATTAAGCTTACCCTTTTAAGAAATAGTAGATAGGTAAAAAAAACAAAATTAATTTATTATTTTTAGGGTAATATACTTTTTAACTTAAATGCACAAACAAGGATTTTCATGTACCCTAAAAGAAAAATTATAAAGAACTAAATCACTTAACTGTATGCTTTTTTTCTTGCAGTGCAAAGTTGCATCAATCGAACGCTGTCCAATTTATCAAAGCAGATTTTTTAAACTAGCTTATTTTTTTCTTTTTAGAGTTATTATAAACACGCGGCATGGTTATAAGCCAAGTTCAAACAAAGGAACTGGCCGTGTGTTATATTACATAAACAGCTTGGTGCCACTTTTGACTCCTCCAGATTAAATTTAGATTCCAGCTCGGTAATTGTGTGTAAGCGTTGGAAAAATTTAAAATTAAAAAAAAATTATAAATTGTGGGGGATACAAAAAAAACAGTTTTTTAATTACAGCGTTTGGACTGATACAAGTAGATATTTGAAAATCTCAATATAGATATTATAATATTGGCTATATAACAGTATTAAAAAGGAAAATTAAGCAAAAAAAATGAGTGGTATCTTCATTTAAAAAACTTTTACGTGCCAATAAATAACCGTTACAAGATTGTTATATTGCCCGGACTTGGCTAATTTAAGCATAAACAGGAAGCGTGTTAAAAAGGTAAGTAAGAAGATAATAGAGACAAAATGCAATGCCATAAATATGGACACTTATATCTATCCGTATATGCAACGAGAGACAATACGTCGGCGATTTAAAGCACGGCTTAAAAGCATACTCAGTAATGTAATTTAAAATTTAGGGTTTGTATCCTAACCTAACAGGTGTCAAACAGACGCCTGACAGTTTTTTTCAACGGGTTTTTCCGTGACTTAACTGTGGTTTAACTGGTCGTTATTAGGTGTTTAATGTAAAAATAAATGCAATTTTGGTTCCTTTGTGTTTAACTTTTAGCTTTTAACTCACTCTCGAATAATGGTAGGAGAGCCCAAAAAATATTAACCTTAAACTCCTCATGGACGAAACTAGTAATAATTAATTTTTTTGTATGCCAAAAATTCTGTTTGCATAAAAGGCGCCCCCAAATTTTTGAAAAATATCTCAATTGGTATAAAAGTTATTATAAAAAAACATAATTTTTAAAATTTTTAACACCCCGTAGTTCGAAAACTAAGACGTTTAGGACACATTTTTATATGCAGTTTTTTTTATATTTCATCCGTATCTCATCCCGTATATTTAATCATCAGTTGAAAGGTCTCCTTAAAATCTTTAAGAAATACTACATTTGATGTATGCATTTTTAATAGTTTCGGAAATGTAGTCAATATTGGGATTTTTTAACGAAACACCCTGTATATTATCGATGCAAAGATATTTCAAGGAGGTTTAAGAAAATACAACCTTTATTGTAGTGGTTATCTCCTATAGTTTTGGAAATATAACCACATAAATCTAAAAACTAGTAGATATACGCATTAAGATTTGGAAGCTCATATTTCCAAAACTGTTGGAGAAAATTATTTTAAATTTGGTAAATTAATAAAAGTCTTTAAAATGACTTTTTATTGGTGATAAAATATACAGAGTGTTTTATTTTTACAATGCCATTTTATTACCGCATTGTTGACGATGTTTATATTTCCGAAACTATGAAAATATATTGGTGATTATTTGTACAGGGTGTTCCATTAAAAAAAAAACTTTGTCTAATAGGTTTAAAATAAAAGTAAATGGAAAAATATAGTACGCAACTAAATTCTACGTAAAAATCTTTAAAACTTTTCTATTTACATTTTTTTTCTATCTCTAATATCAAGCGAGTTACAAGTGCCTGGCCAAATTGACAAAATTTGAAAAACACTCTGTATCTTCAAAACAAATCAGGTTAGCCATTTTTTTTTCATTTGTTTTAAAAACTGAAATCAAGATTGCACAATCAGACCTGTCCCATCTCTTTTAGTTTTCGCTATACCCTGCAAAGTCAGCGAAAAGGCGCCACCCTGTACAGACCTTTTAGAGACTACCGTGTGACTTAGATAAAGCGTAAAATAATACAGTAGAATATTTTTGTATGAAATAAAGCGTTTATTCTAAAATATCTTAAAAAAGGTTGCTTGTAGCAATATTTATTAGGTATAACTTTTTGTGTACAAAAATTTGAAAGAACAGAATTTTTTACTGGAACCATAAAATTCCGAGGCAAAAAATGACAATTCAAACATAAACAAAGGACTGTAGGTAGCTCCCTCTACATTTTGCAACATGAACGTTAGGAAAATTTGATTCGTTACCCTGGAAAACTTATAATCTTTGTGATAAAATTGTAATATTAAAAACATATTTAAATATGACTGAAATACATTAAAAATTTTGACACCGTGTATCTCGCAAACAATAAACTTTTTGACAAGAGTAAACTGTGTTATATCGTTTTATTTTGGCCCAACCAGTTTGTGGTATTATTTCGAACCAACCTATTAGAGACAGGGTGTCTCTAATAGGTATAGAAAAAATAAAATTCTTAAATTACCTATTCTTGGACCATGCAAAAACAACAGAGATTTTTTTTTAAATTAGATTTTATGATTGTCCATTATTAATAATGTAACAACAGCAAATACCTAATTAAATAAGGTTCAACTACAACAAAATAAACCTAAATAAGTATTTTCTATTTTCTTTTTTAATTTTAACATCCAGTACCCGAAAACAACAAATTTAAGGAGCCATGTTTTTATGAACTTTTTAATATAAATTAAGCTTTTGAATTAGCCCTTTAATTATTTTGTGGCAATTAGAAAACACCCTGTATATGATAACAAGATAAATAAAAAGATGTAAAAAATAATGGCATAATATATAGAAACTAAATTTAACAATTTTTTATTTAAAACCTGCGCTTAAAAGAGTGCATTGATTAACGTGTCGTGTCCAATGATTTCAAGAATAAAATGGATAGCTATTAGAAACCGGTCCCTACGTATTTTCAATGGACCTGCGCAAGAATTTTTAACCCCACACTCGGAGGTTTACAGGGTGCTCTTGAACATGCGCAGTTATTGAAATACCTAGGATTTTTATAGCTAAAAAAAAGAAGTTGGTACCACTGACAAAATTTGCAGTATTTTAATAAATATAGTGTTTACAACACTGAAAGCATTTACCTCAACAGAGACAGGACCACACTCGTCGTAATTTGGGATTTCCCGATCGTTAAATCGACCGACGCGATGCCGCGATGTAGGCCAGAATTAGTAATTTGGGATCGTCTTTGGTTGGTTTCTGTGATTTTCCCTCATGTGTTTGCAAAAACAGAACTTAAGCATGATTCGTTGTATGGTGTTGTTGGGCCCACAGCTGATTTTGATATTTGTTTAATTATGTTTTTTAGCTTCGATTACAAATCTGAGGTCACGTTTGCCCTTACCCTAAAAATAAACAATATTTCAAGCATCTACTGGCTATTTATACATTTGACGTTTTTTCATAGTTACCATTTCGGTGCCGCTTTCGCCGCAGTTTTTAAAGTGTTGAAAAAAACAATTCTATTGATATACCAGCCAAATGCAGGGTCGCAACGATTGCATTAAACGCCTTAAGTTTAACTAAACAGAACGTAATTTTAACTCGATAAATTTACCTAATTTACATTTATTCATAATACTAGTTACACCAAATAAACTAAAATAAAGCAATCGTTGTTTTACAAAAAAAAATAATTAGGAGTACATTTTTGATGCTGTTCTATTTTTAAAATAATAATAACTAAATATTCATGATGTTATAAGTTTTATTCTATAAAATTATTCTCAAGCATTTTATCAAAACCATATTTTTGTTGTGTCAAACCAGGTTTACGAAGAAATATTAATCCAAATAATATTGTTCAGTTTAAAGGTTAAGTCAAAAAGGGTTCTCATAACTTAAAAATTGTGTTTGTACAAAAAAACCCGAATTTGATTTTAAACTTATGGCCTTAAAACACGGTCGTAGGATAACTTTATTTAAAATCGGCGATGAGCTCGATACCTAATAAAATAACAAACAGTTTAGATATTTTCAAGAATATGAATACCGGGTGTTTCTCACAGATGGTTTTCCTCTATAACTTTTTTACTTTTTAAGATAAAAATATGAACTATAATATATCGGTATTTGACATACTGATTGGATTAATAGTTGATCTATTTACTTCTGGTTTAACCGGAAATGACTGCTACTTTAAAATTTTTAATGGCACCACCAGTATATTTTATCTTATTTCGATAGAATATGACATTCTAAATAAAATGATACCTCATATGTCATTTTTTGACACTTCTGCTGTCAAAAAATTATTTTTTTAATTTCCAATCTAGAGTGCCATGCTTAGGTTAAACAGTTTATTTTAAGTCAAGTGGTCATGGAAAAATGAAACTAGTCGTCTTTTGTTTTTTACGACTTTTTAGGGCAAAATCCCATTGAAATAAGATAAAATTTACCGGTGATCCATTTAAAATTATAAAGTAGCAGTCATTTCTGGTTAAACTAGAAGTAATAGAAAGCATTTGGATGGACCAATCCATCCAAAACTATGTGAAATAACGATATACCAAATTTCATTTTTCTATCTGAAAAGGTAAAAAAGTTATAGGGGGAACCACCAGTGAGAAACACCCGGTATAAACCTATAATAAAATGTAAAAATATGTTATCCAACAAACAAAATTACTTGACCTATTTTCTTTATAAATAAAGCCAATACAACAAAGTCGTTAATAACCTGTGATCAACTATTGATTATTTTCAAGCAGTCTGTAAAATCTCACTACGCATGACAGCTAGCACCCTGCGCGAAGCCCATGCTAGGGTAATTCAGATTCTCGCTACATTCATCCATATTATTCTTATCATTGGTCGTGTCCTGATTTCCCTACTTCTACTACAGTAGTTTAAAAGTAAGACGTTTAGGGCATGTGTTCATTAAAAAATAATCGTATTTTTTATTCCAAAATTACCCCGTAAAGTTTGTCGGTTGAGTAACTGAACACCCTATATAAAACAAGGGTCTCTCAGTTTTGTGTTTTCAATAATTTACAAGGTGTTAAACTTTTAAAAAAACTTTAAAGTTTTGAAAACACTATATTTTTTTGTTAATTTTAGGACTAGGTATAAATGTTTTTAAATAACGCATTTGTTGTTGTTGTTACATATCGTCGCTGATAAGACAAAGGGGCGAAAGCGACATTTTTTTCGTTTTGGAGTTAGGTCCATCAAATGATCAAATTTAAAGGTATCTATAATCTAGCAAACTGCGTAAGTATGTATATTGACCTATGTAACACCATAGATAGTAAAATAATTAACAAACTATTTAAAAAATAATCGTGTTCCAAATAGGACCTATTTTCTTTAAAACGCTTTCGTAAAATTAACAAATTGGCGCTTTCGCCCCTTTGTCTTATCAGCGACGATATTTTGTAATCAAAATATAATACTTAATTTAAAAAACTCATATATTTCTTGTGGGGTTTTCTGGATCATGTTGCAGTTTAACGAAAATGTTATTACACAAAAAAGTTGTTTTTTACATGTTTAATCCTAAAAAAAAAAATATAAAAATTGCAAAAAAGTCAGTGGCGTACATTTTTTGTCAATTATATGTAATAGGAGATCTGGGTTACACGCTACTACTGGCCCTACTAATTTAAATTAAGTAAATGGTTGAATTAAACTCCTATAACAAAAATACCACTTTTAAATTTTATTAAAATCAGATGAAAAATATGTAAGATATATCCGATTTTATTTAAAGTTTAAGAAGTCATGTGGCTTTCAGAGATTCAAGAAAAAGGGTAGTTATACTATCTTTATTTAAATTCTATTGTATATTTTATTTAAACCATGCGGCATAATAAAGGCATATTTTTAAAGAGTATTTGGTAAATGTTTTATTTAAAAATTCCGAAGACTCAGCAGTTGGTACATCATTTCCCTTAACGTCTCAAAAAAATGCTCTTGCCATCAAGAGCATAACTCAATATTGGTTCATTTAAAATTAAAAAACCAAAATAAATTCTAATATTTATTTGTTTTCTGGAAGATTACGTTTAAACAAAATAATATTTGACAATTTCCAGAATAAAATAGTTTATTAAACAGTTTAATAAAATTAAAAACCTTTGTATACTACAAAAACTATTCTGTCCTTGCATATTATAATAAAAGTTAAGATAGCTTAAAAAATAAGAATGAAATATTTAATTTAAAATTACTTACAATACAGAGAAGGTCTCAAACTCTAAACAAAGGATCATAAGCTTTTGGCCGAAATTATTTTAAACCAATAAAATAAACTATTAAAAAGACCCCAGAACGTGAACTGAGCTTATGGTATTTATTTATTTTTTATTCTGGAGGAAACAAGATAATGTTTCTTGTTATTGGACGAAGGAGAGAAATAATGATAATATTTTAATTTTTGACCCAAAAAACAACATAAACAAAACAAAAAAACACACTCTTTTTTGGTCAAATTTTTGCCATGTATTGGCTTAAAAAATTAGTTTTAATAATAAGAAAAACAAATCCAAAACGCGTTTGGAGCTTTTAATACTACACTGATTTGGTTAATGGGCGGAATTTCTTAAAGATCTCCCTCTTAGAGTTGAATTCAGATGAAACGGAAATTTTAAAAGAATATTTTAAACATATTGTACTATTTAATAAGACAAGAAACCAAAAAACCTGGAAATTTTTAATTTCACCTAACCCCTTAGCACTCTGTATTTTAGAAACAAAGCATTTTATCGCAAGTAAGAAACACCCTGTATATTATCCTAATAATTTTAATAGCAATTAAAAGCTGGGCCAGATTTAATAAGTTGACAAATTTATAAAGTTCCTAAAAAAAATGAAAAGAAATAAAACTCCTTACTGCTGGTAATTTCCTTGCACTTCAAGGTCGCATCTTTCAAAAACTCTCTGATCTAGAAACCCAGATTTTTTACTCTAGTCGAAGGTATTTCTTTCAAAGCTAATTGAGATCACCAACCGCAAACCGGTTTTAAACCATTTTGGTTCTTATCAGTACGGTATGGTCGATAAAAAAAAAAATTAAAAATATCCTTAAGAAGCGGAAATGTCGAAAAACGTGGTAGTTTATTGGCAACTACGCCCTCTATCGGCAGTGTAACAAACTAAGTAAACCTAGAACAGTGTTCCGATGCGACCATGCAGTGCAAAGAAAATTACAAGCAATAAAGAGTTTTTTCCTTCTCCATTTTTGTTGAATGATTTCGACTGCTTGTTAAGAATACTTTTCGTTAAGTATTTGTTTTTAAAGCTTTTATTTGTACTGGTTGCCAAGATCTGACAAACTGCCAAAGCTGAGTATACATACCGGGTGATGCATCGCCGGGCGGGACATAGGAAATCCCATGTAATTTTTTAATGGGGTCAATTATTGGCTCCTCTAATTATTTTAGAGAAAAATTCTATTAAGGTTTATTGAAGAGCATGCAAATCTACGTAAATATTAAAAACTTTAGATTTTTCGGTTAACCCGTTTGGCTAGTTAGATGCTAATATATTTTTAAAAATTGTTACATAATTATCGCCTAATATTTATGAACAAAAATAAAAATACCAGTTAGCGTGACATAGCGTTGTCATTTTAAAATTGAGTGTTTTATTATTATCAAAAAATCGTACGTGAAAAGATTGAAGTTAAGTTAAGTTAAACTAAACTAGAGTAACAAATTTCAAGAACTTATGACATTTATAATATTTACATGCTTTAATAAATTATTAATATTATCACAATAATTAATATATTGGAAATAAACTTAAGATTTAAGAAAATTTTCAAATATTCCTCCATTGACTGCTAGACAATAACCCAGACGTTCATAAAATTGTCTTCTTAACATTGGCTAACTGGTAAATTGAAATTTTATTGCATTCTGCACAAATAGCATTTTTTAAATCATCTAGATTAGAGTAATTTTTATTCTTGTATATCATGCTTTTGAAATGGCCCCAGAGGGAGAAGTCATTTGGGAAAATATCAGGAGACCTGGCTGGCCAATTTATGATGTGATGTAGGCCAATAACATTTCCATTAAAAGCATTGTGTAAATATTCCCGAAAAGCCAGGGTATTATGTGCCGGGCAGCCCTCCATTTGATACCATATTTTCTGATTTTCCCTGGATACATCATTTAAAGCGGGTAAAATTAGTTCTTCGAGTAGTTCCAAATAAAATTCTGCATTCAAATTTGGATTAAGAAAAAATGGTCCAATAATTTGTTGTACTGAAAATCCCCGCCCAAACATTTACTTTCTGTGGATATTGCGTCCTCGTTTCGACAAATCTGTGTTGGTTTTCTTTGCTCCAGTATCGGTAATTTTGATGATTGGGTTCATTGTTTAACGTAAATGTACACTCATCAGTAAAACAAATATTTCTTAAAAATCCCTTAGCTCATGATGTCTTTCATATTTGTATGAAATGTATTTATGCCTTTTCAAAATGCGGAGCACTGTTGATTGATCTTTTCCTATGATATCCTGAAGTTTCCTTTGTACTCACCTTCCCCTTCATTTTCTTCCACGTGCAACAAAATTTCCAAGTCTCTATCATCTCTTACATTTTCTTCTCTTTGATTCTCCCTAGCTTTACATCTGCAGAGATTTATCACTGAAGCCTTTGGTCTCAACAATTTCTGATTGGTCTTATCGACAGTTGATTTTCCGGCTATTTCGGTCTATTCGATACTGAGCAGCGAACATGTCTGACACCGTTATGTCACGCTAACCGGCATTTTTATTGTTATTCATAAATATGCAGAGGAGATACTAATGTAAACTAATATTAAAAATTTAAAGCATCTCAACTAGGCAAACGGTTAATCGAGAAAATCTAAAGTCTTTACCATGGACGTAGATTTGCATGCTCTTCAATAAACCTCAATATAATATTTCTCTTAAAATAATTAAGTGGAGCCAATAATTGACCCCGTTAGAAATTACATGGGATTTCCTGTGTCCCGCCCGGCGATGCATTACCCGGTATGTACATCGATATTTAAATTATTTTTGTTACTTTGGAAAAACTCCGCAATTATTTTAATTGCTAAGAAATGGGCATATAAACTTTAGCAAGATAGCATACTCAAAACCCCTAAATACAAAATTTTTCAATCACAGCTTAAGATTTTTTTTATAAAAGTATACCGGGGCACACTCTAAGCAAAAAATAGAGACAAAATTTTATTAATTTAACAAACTCACCAAATTCGACCTGGTCTCATTTTAATGCAAATTAAATAAAATTGGGTATTTCATTAAAAAAAAAATAATAAAATACGTGCAGTACTTAACCCTGGAAATCGTAGGCAACAGTGACGATATCTCTTTGAACAAGCGATATGCCCAGAAGATTTTACTATTTCTAAACTATAAATAAATACGATGACTTTTTGAAATAGGTTTAACCTATACCCAGGAAAAAAATTTATTAAAAACATTTTGAATACCAAATTTTGCATACCCATAATGTATGCCAAAGTTAAAGGTATATCAACCAGTAATGCTACAATAAAGTATGTACGATTAATCATCCATCCAAAATGTTTACATGTCGCTATTTGCATTAGCTTCTTTCTACACATTGCCTATGAACGATTTTATTTAGGCTGATTCTGTATAGCTTTGCAGTTTTTAAAATATCAGAAGTTGCGGGAATTTGAGCTCAACCCACTGTGACACTTTTTATACAGGGTGGCCAGAAAGGTGAGGTTAAAAATGATAGGGGTTATCGAGTGAGCCAAAATAATACTTCATTTAAAAATCCATTATCACGCTTCCTTAGGAAAAATGTGTATTTAATATATAACTCTTGAATCTGGTTGCCACCATAATAATGATATTATATTTAAATAAACTTATACCAGTGCTCTTTTCCATAGGCAAATGATTGCGTGTGTCATAATTATACAGGGTGAGACGAATTTTTTCGTTCATTGTATGCACTTAATACTTTAGTTTGACCGTTTAATTCCGTCATTATTTTTCTACAAAAAAAGATATACTTTATTTAAATCGATATCTTGGACCATAAAAACGCATTTTAAAATGCACCTCTATTTTGTATGTCATAAAAAATTTCATTTTTGAGAACATAAATAAAATATGGTAAAATTATTTTAAAAACACTATTTATTTGTGTTATAAAGTTAAAAGGTTTCTATACACAATTTTTATTATTTTTATCACCAAATTTCCTTAAAAATATTTTTTATTATATACAAATAGATATACGTATGGTTTTTAAAATGCGATTTTATGAAGAACGGTCCAAGATATCGATATAAATAAAGTACAATTCTTTTTGTACAAAATTAATGAAGGAATTAAATGGTAAAACAAAATGTCAAATCTTTCACCCCTGTAAAAAATACATACAATAAACAAAAAAACATCTGACCCTGTATAATTATGACTTACTGCGCAATAATTTGGCTATGGAAAACATTGGTATAAGTTTATTTAAATGTCCAAATATCATTATTATTGTGACAACTATTTAAAAGTAATAAATAAAATAAATTTTTTTACACTAACTTTGAAGGTCAATAACTCCCTAAGGAAGCGCGATGGAACTTTTTTTATATAGTACTAACATTATTTTGGCTTTAGTCTATCACGTTTATTATTTTTGACCTCACCTTTTCCGCACACCCTGTATTTAAATATATATTTAAATAGTAGGTAGGTTCATTAACCCATATCCAAACTTTGTTTAAACGTGAATAAAATAGGTAGCACAACAACTGAGTCAGTGAAATTATTGTTGTCTGGATCAATCGGAAAAAATCGAGCTGCTGCATATAGTTCGTTCTTCAATGATGAAATTTTTATGGGATAAGCAATGCATTATTTCACGTAGTTCTCTGGACTTTTCATCAAAAGATTCTTTTACTTTATGTACATGCTGCTATAAGTTTATCCTTCTCCCTTTTGGTAATGTCACAGACAAAAGATAGCAAATAGTGATGGGTACCCTAAAAGGAACAACCGTTGGTCATAGAAGACTTTTTTTTTTAATAAATACACTTCTGGACAAAAAAACGTCAATCAAAACTTTGTTTAAATTTAATCCCTTAAGAACTTTTAAGATATTTTTAGTGATTTTAGTGATTTTTTGGTCCACTTGGCAGCTTCTTTTAGTAAGAATAATATTTAATATGAAGAATAAAAAAGCTTAACCGGATTAGATCAATCCTACAGGAGAAAGCCAAATGTTGCATTTTGCCCAAATTTTTGAACATCCTTTGGCATAGTTTAACGGTCCAAATTTTTTACCAGTAATTAGGATTTTAAAGCTCCGTCTTTTTTAACATTTTCTTTTTTTTATTTATATCAGTGTCTCTATTCTAAAAAGGAAACACAATTTTTCAAAGAAACCAATCTAATTTAATTATGATGGTCGTAATACCGGTTGAGCTAAATAACATAACACATAGGAAATGTGGGGGAAAAGAGATAATCTAAATCAAATGAGTGGCATGTGAACATACGTGACTACTACCGCTTGTTTTGTTGTTGTATTACTTGTCGGTATACCAAAACTGAGCCTGTGCTCCGTATCTCGCAAGACAGAAATTTCTTCTCTATTTTTCTATTTCCTGTCTATTTCGAACTCTGTAAAGTCTTTCGGCTCGTTCCGCACTTACGAATGGACAACACAAATGCCTGGAAATAGAAAGGCGATTTGGATCTTTCTTGTCATTTATCCTGTTCTATTGTATGGCGTTTTGTATAAAGTGATCTTCGCTCTCTTACCTGCTGGACGTTTGTTTACATTGCTTTATAAACGGGTTGTTTGCGGGAACATTGACGACATTACAATTTGTGATCGCAATAATAAAAAAATGTTTATTTAGTGTTTTGTGGAAATAATATATTCGTTTATGTTATGTTGCTATATTGTATTTTGTTTTAAACTTTAACATTTAGACGAGGTTTGAGCTTACTAATTAATTTTTTATTAAATCCATGCAATCTAAAAACACCACTTAATTATAACTTTTGCTAATTCAAACGTAGTGATTAATACTATATTATATTATATATTATCCCACTAACTCTCTCTGCAGAACCACCAGAATTTTTAAGCTGCTTGGTATTTTTCATAACAATTCAATTTATCATTTTACAATTAAAATATTAAATATCCATTAAAACAAAACAAAACTAAAATAACCAGTTTCCGGCCGAGAACTCTAGTATAGTAGGCACACGCATCTTCACCCAGTGACGACGCATCATAGATTACTGCGCAGTGGACCATCTTAAATAATACTCAGTCTCTCGCGACGTTATTGCATTGACTCAAACTGAGCGACTTTTCGGTGCGCCGCACGATTGTTTTAATTCCTCTCTATGCTGAATGCACTTGTCGTTGGCAAAATTCGGCTGTTAAAATACGTAAATTTTGGTTATGGTTGTGCTGGCATTCGCGGTAGCACTTTACAGGTTATTTAGACATTTTTTATATCGCGTGTGGAAGTCGACAAGTTTATATTCTTTATTCGTATTTGGTTTTGTGTTTAGTGTTTATAGACAATGGATGTGGTGCATAATTTAGTGAACGGTTAAACGATTTTTTAAATATTCATATGAAGAGAAACTTAAACTAAAAACTAGTGGTAGACCGTTACCGGACATCGTGATTGAAGTAACCTGTGTTAGCAGAGGAAAGCCTTATACGCGTCATTTCAATAGACGACATTTATTCCCGGAATGACTGGATTTGTGGATGTAATAGGAAAAATGCCCTTTTTTGCTTTCCATGTGTACTTTTGCAGGCGATAAGACATGGTCAGAAGTTGGTGTAAGAGACTTGATTCATTTATCGGAAAAAAAGAAACACGATAATTCGAAGAATCATCTTCATAATGCGATGGAATATGCTTTATTGGGGACCGTTAACATAAGAGCTCAACTGGACACTGCATATTGGAGAAATATCCAGATACACAATGAGAAAGTAAATAAAAACATATATATTTTATCCAAAATTATAAATTGTATAAAATTTTGCGGTGCCTTCGAATTAGCACTTAGAGGGCACGACGAAACTAAAACTCTACAAATCCTGGAATATTTCGGGGACTGATAAACTTTTCTGCTGAGCTAGATGCAACTTTAAATGAACATTTAGAAAAGGCCACAGTTTTTAAAGGATGCTCAAAAGAAATGCAGAATGACCTCTTGGATTGCATGCTTGAAGTTACACATGAAAACGTAATTCAAGAAATCAAAGATACTTCATATTTGGCAGTTATAGCCGATGAAACTACGGATGTATCAGCAAGGTCCCAACTGGCTATAATTTTTTAGATACACGAGAAACGGAGAACCTATAGAACGTTTTTGGAAATATTTACATCTTAACAAATGTGATGCTGAATCTGTGAGTTTCAGTATTTTAAGTGTTTTAGATCCTTTAATTGGGAAAACACCCTTTAAGCTGATTGCGCAAAGCGTATGACGGAGCGGCGGTTATGAGTGGACAAAACTCTGTGTGCAAACAAGAATTAAGGAGAAATATTCTTTTCGCCCATTTTGTACACTGCCATGCACACCAATTGAACCTTATTATGACTAAAGCAGCGTCCATGAATAGCCAAGTCCGCGTATTTTTGGAAATTTGAAAGAAATTCCTGTTTTTTTCTTAATAACTCCCCTCAACGTAGAAGTAGTTGAACAAAATAGTTGGTCGAAAAATTCCCAAGGAGCAGCAACACGATGGAATTTCCAATCATACACCGTTAATGTTGTATTTGAAAATAGAGACACTCTTCTTGAGTGCATGGAAGAAATTCAGAAATGTTTTACAAAAAGACACCATCTGTAGTGCTGCTGCCAGTATCCATCGTACGCTAGAAGATCCAATTTTTATTTTTTGGTTGAGCTTCTTCCACCACATTATGCCTCACGCTGATATACTTTTCAACCAACTACAGAAAAGAAACACTGAGCCAACGGAAGTAAAAACTGCTATAGAAAATTTTGAAAGAAACATTATCAGCATTAGAAATAAAGTTGATGAAATCGTCAAAGAAGCCTCAAATATCTCCAGTGACAACGAAGAACGCAAAAGAAAACGCCCAAACAACAGTCGCTTTGATCACCGTATTGCTGCTTTGGAAGTATGTGATGTTATTATAAATTCAGCAAAAGATAGATTCGTTTTTAGAGGTCACCTTCAAGCCGCAACACTTTTTTCATCTGAACATTTTGTACAGTATTGTAATAAATTTCCTGAAGAACAATTGAATGCTACGCAACTAGCTTACCCACTGATTGACAAAGGAAGGCTTAAAACTGAGCTATCAGTTATTTATTCAAGGGAAGACTGTAGAGGATTAAATGGTAGTTCACCACTTTTAAAATTTTTAATACAAAATAATTTAGAAAGCACTTTCAAAGAGACAAAAAATGTGCTAGATATTTTAATAACTACTCCTATGTCGACATCAGAGGCTGAAAGGTGTTTTTCTACACTTAAGCGAATAAAGACCTTCCTTCGAAATACCATGTCACAAGATCGTTTAACTGCATTGGCCATGCTTTCCATTGAAAAAGACTTTATATCAAAAATCACAGACTTTAATGACAGAGTTATTGATCGATTCGCTTCGAAGAAGGATCGTCGGATTGATCTCATATTTAAACAATAACGTAAGTTTCTAATAATTTTATTTCCGTAAATATTTTTGTTCTCATTTTCGTTAAAAGCCCATTTTGCCTACATTAAAGATGAAACCTGATAACTGAATATCGACTTGGGATTAATTTCGATAAAATGGTGAATGCGCCGCAAATATATTATTCCATTTATTTGAGTAATTTAATTGCAGAACACCTATAATATTTTTGCCACGAGTCGCCACTGAAAAGCAAGATACATTCTAATTATGCCAAAGATAGACTATTAAAATCCGGAAATTTACTGGACTTGGACTAAGTAAAAAAACATATTTTAAGGAATAACAAGTGCATTTTTCTATACAATGGTGCATTTTGCAACAAGAACTCAACGTTTTCAGGTCCAGTAGTCTATTATTTTTCTATGCAGAAGATTAACAACCTATTTAGGAAGAACGATACAGAGTAAAGACAAGAAGTAGAAAAGAAAATCCTGTCTATTGTTGCTTTCTATCGAATTACAGAGTGCGGGAGCTGCTTGCTCAAGCAGTATACGTTATATTGGGAACATATTGGGGAAACCCAAGATTTGGATGGTCATATTTTCGAAACTAATAAAGATAACTATAACAAATGTGGTATTTTTTGAAAGGTCTTTTACTGGTGATATAATAAACAGGGAGTAATAAAAAAGATAAAGCTTTTAGATCCAGTACACTGGTTAAAAATTGTGACAGTAGAATTATTCCACAGGTTTGCACGTAACTGGGTTTATCAATTTACTGAAACTTGTAAGTTCAATTCTTTTTAAACCTTTTTCTTTGTCTCATGTTGTTCTGGTTATGGGCGATAAAATGATACTTACAGCGAATTCTTTTGGTTAAACTAGGTGCTTTCAATTTAATTAGGTTTTTTTAATCAAAATTTTTACTAGAAAATGCAGGGTTTGTTTTTTCTTGTGATAATTCATAAAAGCTTGATGTCTAGGAACTTATTACCGTGGGTATAAAAAGTAGACGGCATATTTAACATACCTTAGGGATAAAGGAGCCGAAGTGGACATTTTGGGGCTTCTTCAGATGTACGGTTACAAAATGCATGAAACAATTACTTTGTGTTGCTATATTACTGTACATCTCATTGGTACGGAAGAGAAGGGAAGTTTATGGTGAAAGTGTAAAGAGTGTACTCGTGAAAATAAAAGTACTTTCCAGCCAAGAAAAAAATCCTAGCCTTCTAAAAGCTGTTGTAGCTCTAAATGTTATTTAAGGTTATTATTTAATGTAACGCCTACGCCGCTCATAAGTAGATAATAAAATTGGTTAACTTTTTTTATGCCGGTATATTATTGTCCTCTATTGTGTGCTTTGAAATCTACGATAAAATGGTGGTGCCCTCTGGATAACATTATTCAGTCGTTAAATGGGTTTAACATCTAAAAACCTGGCACCCACGGTACTTAGTACTTAGCTTTTGTGCTACTAACATGGACTGCCATAAACATAAAAAAACTAAATATACTAAATGTACTAGATGTAGTACAATTGTACAGCTGAACATCGCAAATTCGCGTTGTTGTTGCCAAGGAAGCCATGAAGAATGGCATGATTTAACTGACCAATAAGAAGGCTTCCTTATGCAAGGTTACAGAAAGACGAAATTCGCTTGCCCTGGTTTGCGTTTTAAATAATATTGCGAAGAATTTACCAAATTGTGCGTTTATTAAGTTTTGCATCTTGTTTTAATTTACGTAAAATGCAACGAAATTCAATCGAGTTGACTGACATGGTTTTGTGTTATGGGGAAGCTAGGCAAAATGCTCGGCAAGCCAGGCTGCTATATCAAGAGCGATATCCAGATCGGAACACCCCTAGTGAAAGAACTTTCGTGTCTGTAGTTCAACAACTTCGAGACCGGGGAAGCTTTCGAGGTGTAAATGCAGATAGAGGCCGAGGACGTACCGAAAACACACTGGCCGCAGAGCAGGAAATTTTAAATTCTGTTCGTGATAATCCTAGTATAAGTACTAGACGATTAACGTCACAAATCGGTCGGGCTTCAAACTTTATAACGTGGCGAACATTACATGAAGATCGTCAACATCCTTATCATGTGCAAAAGTGCAAGCGTTAAAACCAGAAGACTACGCCTTGCGTAGAAATTACTGTCGGTGGTTTTTGCAAAAAACTGCTAATGAACCAAATTGGATTCGCAATGTGTTGTTTACCGATGAGGCCGGTTTTACTCGCGATGGTGTGTTTAATCAACACAATACGCATATTTGGAGCGTAGAAAATCCACACGCATTCCGCGAAACGCACCATCAAGAAAAATTTTCTGATTAATGTTTGGGCTGGTATTATAGACAATCAACTAATAGGTCCCCATATTTTGCCAGCAAGGCTAAATGGGGAAGGTTATTTGGCTTTTTGCAGAACGACCTTCCCAATTTATTAGATGATGTCCCTTTAGCCGTTATACGACAAATGTGGCTACTTCAAGATGGAGCACCTTGTCATAACGCGAGAATAGTCACGGAATATTTAAATGAAAATTTTAGAGATAGGTGGATTGGACGCAGTGGACCTATTCGATAGCCTCCTCGGTCTCCCGACCTTAATACATGCGATTTTTTTTGTGGGGAACTATGAAAGAGTTTGTTTATAGTGAACCCATTAACAGTTTAGAACAGTTGCGAAATCGTGTGGAACTAGCGGCTCAACAAATAAGAAACAATGAAAACATTTTTGCGCGTGTGAGAAACAGTATGCAGCGGAAAATAAATGCATGTTTGGAATCAAACGGAGGGCATTTTGAACATATTCCGTATTGAAGGTAAATCGACCTTTATTTAAATATTTTTTTGTTACAATTTATTTCGATATAAGGCTTTTAATAATTTTTAAAGTAAATTTAAAAAAATAGAATATAATAACTTTTTACCTTTTTATTCTATTATGTATTTATATCGTTTATTGGGTATAAAATAGGACGTTTGGCAACATCGCAAACAAAGTCGTCTACTGTCTGTTACTAACGAGACGGGCTACAGTGTTTATAGTGTTTACGTAACCAGGGACGTAGCAGATAGGTGAAAAGATGGTATTTTTACAAATTGTAAAAATAGTTTGAATTAAACAAAAAAAGTACTCAGTGTGTCTCTACACTGTCGCAGGAGTCACCCATTTCAATATATTAAAGTATTTCCATAACACCCTGTATATATACAGGGTGATTCAAAAACATATGCCATCGCTTAATGGAAGATTCCTTAGCCAAAAATAAGACCAAAATGTCATATGAACATGGGTCCGCAAATGCTTTGTTTCCAAGATACAGGGCGTTAAATTTTTTATAATTTTTCTTTTTTTTCAAATATTTTTAAAACTACGCCAGCGATTTGGCTAAAATTTGGTACGTAAGGTACATTTATTAGTAGGCATATTTTGACTATAAGGAATTTGCTATATTTTTACCAGAGGCGTACTTGTGGGGTAGACACAAAATACTTTTTTAATTAAAACATGTACGCCACTGATTTTAATAAATTTTGATAGCGCAATTAAATACTTTACTAAATGCTTAATAAAACTTGTCTCTTAGCATTTTTTCGAATTTCGTTTGGTTTTCGGGATATATCTACGTAGAGCTATAAAACATCAAAGAAGGCTTAAAAAAATACATTGCTTTAAATTTGACAAATTGGCTATTGTATTACCACTATTGTTTTTATCTTAAATTTTTGTTCTAACTCATTAAAAATGCCTTTTATTAAATATAGTTCGTCAGAGTTAACAGATATGTTGTTAATTTATGGTGAAACCAGACAAACTCAAGAGAAGCCGTCAGACTTTATGCTGAGAGATACCCGCTACGAAGAGTCCCTAGTAAAATCATTTTTGAGTACATCGTAAGGCGTTTAAGAAAAACTGGCACTAAAAGTAAATTTCGGGCGTTCAAGATTTCGTCGTACAGTTCAAGCTAAAGAAGCAGTACTAAATTCGGTAAAACGTGATCCTAATATCAGTACCCGAATAATTTCCAATGAACTAGGAAACATTTCTCAAGCTTCGGTAGTGCGAGTTTTGCAAGAACAACAACTAAAACCATATCATTTTACAAGGGTACAAGAACTTTTACCCAGATATTATGGCCCTAGACAAGTATTTTGCCAATGGTTTCTTAATCAGCTGCAAAATTACCGGCGTTTTTTTATAAACTTTCATAATAATCATACATGGGCGGAAGAAAACCCTCACGCTTTGCAGACAACAAATTTCCAACATCAATTTTCTTTTAATATTTTGGGCTGGAATTGTTGGAAATAAAATTATCGGACCTGTAGTTCTACCGAATAAATTAAATGGAGCGTCTAACCTCAATTTCCTAATAAACGAATTGCCCGATATTTTGCCACTTTATCTAAGAAACAATAACAGAATATGGTTCCAACATGATGGAGCACCACCACATTTTGCGGCTGAAGTAAGAAGATTTTTAAATGAAGCGTATGGTCCTCGCTGGATTGGTCGTGGAGGACCAGTCGCATGGCCACCGAGGTCACCAGACATCAATCCCTTAGATTTTTATCTCTGGGGACCTGTTTACAGAAATTGTTTACAAAAGAGTCGTGAATACGAGGCAGGAATTGTTACAAAGGATAGAGGGGACATGAACGTGCCTATTTGCGCAAAAATACGCAAATATTTAGGACGAAGACTAAGAGCATGCAACGAAGCTGAAGGAGAACATTTTCAGCCTCTCATTTAGCCACTTTTTAAGTTAAATTGCAGGTTAGTTTTTTGTTTTTTAAATTAAAGCTTTCTTTGATGATTTTTATCACTTAACGTAGATGGAGGTCAGTAGCTGCAGCCCCTATTAAAATCGCAAATATCCCAAAACAAAACGAAATTCGAAAAAATGCTAAGAGACAAGTTTTGTTAAGCATTTAGTAAAGTATTTAATTGAGCTATCAAAATTTTATTAATATTAGTGGCGTACATGTTTTAATTAAAAAAAATATTTTGTGTCTACACCACAAGTACGCCTCTGGTAAAAATATAGCAAATTCCTTATAGTCAAAATATGCCTACTAATAAATGTACCTTATGTCCCAAATTTTAGCCAAATCGCTGGCGTAGTTTTAAAAATATTAAAAAAAAGAATAATTATAAAAAATTAAACGCCCTGCCTTATCTGCCATAATTTATTGATTTAAAAAATAAAGGGTAAAAAGAAGAAAATTAGATGTTTGGTTCAGATCGTGAAAAAAATCAATTTAAAAAAGTAATATGGTAAAAACCGTAGAACTGTCAATGTTTTTGTTGCTTTTTACTAATCCAATGTTATTGTTTAATATTATATGATTTAAAAAAAAAATATATATATATATATATATATAATTTAAAAATTTCTTTAAGCTTTGGAAATAAAGATTTTAATAATTGTATTGTAACAAACTGTGTAACAAGAAGTAGATTTTTATTACTTACCATGTATAAAAAAATACCTATAGCCAATAAAAACGACAATGAGAAGGTTGTATATAGCATTATCTGACAAAGAAAAACACAATGTTGAAATACAGATGCAACCATCAATAAAAGCTGACCTTCCAAAATATTTTAAAGAAATTAAATATGTTATGAAGGCTTAAAGCCAAAATTTCAATTTGTTTTACTGTTTCTACAACAAGTATATTTATATCAGATTTTTAAATTTAAGTGTCAAGATAAGCAGTTGTAGCTTACGGTATCTAGTTTTTATTGCTAGTAACAATATTATCATAATTAAACAAATGATTGAGTTATATAAAGTCCACATAAAAGGTTTAAAAACTCCCCATAAATTAAAGAAAATATTGCTTTTTTACCAGGGCTGTGTTCGGACATGTTAACCGCTAAGCACAAAAAATAAATTGTTGTTACTAAACTTATAGATGTTACACATAATTTTCCATTGCAAAACATCATTTCTTTAAATTTGGCCTCTTGGTTGGTCATTCTTTCATCTATCAATATAAATTCACTTAAAAGTTTTTGCCAAACTAATCTTTTTTTGTAAGAATTGTAAATTGCATAAATGGTTGATACGCTCATGCTTCCTGTTAATGTTAAATTCAATATTAAAAAGCAACATTAAACTTTTTAAAAGCGTTTAACTGTTCCAAGCAGTAGGACACTGCCAAAATTCAAAAAGTTTCAAAAGTAAAAGTTTCAGTTTATAACTTCGTTCTCTAATTAACTTATTATTTTGAAAGTCATAATACGGAAAAATACCTAAATTTTGTGCAAAGTATGCAACTGAACGAAAAAGAACATATTGTTTTGATGAACCATTTTGCTGTGTCTAATAGCTATGTATTTTATATGTTGTAGTATAACTCTTTAACTAAACAATATAATAATAGTTTTGTTAAATACCAACATGAATTTGTTAATTTAATGAGAAAAAAAACAATATATTAAGCCGCTAATTACTTTTATTGACTTTTTATAGGCTATTTCAATATCATTTCGATTTACTATTTATGAACGATTATACAGGGTGTTTTCACTGATCTCAATGAATAGCCAATGCTTGTTACCTGAGAAAATCAAAAGTTACAATTCATGGGCGAAAAAATGAGTTTGTGCGCAAGCAAATCGAAGGAAACAGCGCCTGGCGTCAAACAAAGTATGGGGCAGAATCATGTGAATTTATCGCCGCTTTTCCGTTTGAAGGACGTTAAGTCAGTACTGTATTTAAATAAATCTTAAAAATACAGTAACATCAAAAACGTCTAATACGCTGTATGTCAATTGTTGCGGTATTTAAGAAAAAAAAGAATTAAAAGCAGTCCCGGATCTAGGAGGGTGGGGGCAAACGGTGGTGTCTGCCACGGGTGACACCAGGTGACACCTTCGATAGGGCAGCAAAGTAAAACATTTAATGTATAAGAGAGTGGCGATTGTAAACGAGAAAGAGCTTTTCTTTTGGTTGTCTTTTAATTTGTTATTATACATGGGTACAGTAGTGCCCCCTGGGTGGGGACGAGGTCTTAAGTTGTCGCTCATAGGACCATGGTTCGGAACCCACGTTAAGCTGTATGTCCCGTCTGGCTGACATCACTCAGACGTAAAAACACACAATAAGCCGAGCGGCTTCAGTGCATGGGTTATCCCGGCCCTATTCTAATCTAATCTAATCTAATTATACATGGGTATTTAAAAAAAGCATTTTTTTTGCTCTTCAAATTTTTTCTTAATAAAAAGACCAGGCATGGCGGCATACGGCAAGTTTTGCCCCTCATTAAAAAAAATAAGACCCGGGGCTGATTAATAGAAAGTGAAATAAGTAAGTATCAACTAAATCAATTACATAGGTTTTAACAATGTAACTGAATTAATAAAATGTTATCACCTGATCTGCTACTCTAACAGTTTTCAATAATCAGAACGTAATAAATATATATAATATTCTAATAATAATATTGTTAAAAGCGTTTGCGTTATTTATTGTAGTAACATTTTAAATTTTGTTTTTAAATCTCTCTATAATATGTTCTGAACTCTAAATGTGTAATGATATGTAAATGTCTAATTTTTTCTCTAGCTGAATTTTATATTATTAATTTAGCCACCATATTACTTTATTTATCAGTAGGGAGAGATGAGGAGTTCTGCATCCACCACCACCGGTGGAGCTTATTATGCTAATATCTCTGACGTCATTTAAAATTTAGGAATCTTGCGCAACGCGTTATTTAGGGCGTGGTCCCTACTATCTGTCAAACCATAAGTGTCATCTGTCAAATGTCAGATGTCACCTGTCACCTGTCATATGTCAAAAATCACGTGACTTAGAAAATAGCCGCCATGCGTAGGATACTTGCGCTATAGTCATAAAATGATGTGCGCAAACGCGAAAATCCCGAGTTGTACCGTTCGGGTGCTATCGACAAAAATCGTAATTTAGCCTTGATGATGAGTCATCAGCGCGCGGTTTAAATTTTTTAAATATAGTATTACGTCATACCTATCGAATAGCGAAAACCGCATGACGCCATCTTTAGCCATAAAGGCGTTACAGCTGTTTGAAAATAGTTGAGAGATATCAATTAGCGATTAGAACGGTAACCCTAAGGTAAATCGGTCATTGTAGCCTTATTATTAAACTTAGAATAATGAAACTTGGCAAAAGGATAGTCGACGACGTTTCGCCAATGATTTCAAGGTTATTAATCCTAACATGTTAGGCACTGCGCCCTCCGGGCCTAAACCTTGGGTTAAAGCGGGGGTGTAAGCGGGGGCTTAAGCGCAGGTGTAGAGCTTTATAATTATTTATGAAAGTATTAATGTACTCCTTGCATTTTACCCAAATAATATTTTCTGAACATACCCCTACTACAACCAATCGGAGAGCCGTATTTTTCTTAAGCCGTTATTTTCAACCAATCAGAGAGCTGTATTTTTTCTTAGGCCGTTATTTTTAACCAATCAGAGAGCAGTTTACCCTAATAGATGGTTTCTGAACGTACCCCTTGTAATTTCAAGGTCAAAGCATACGTCAACAATAACAAAGATAGCTGCGGTTAGATAATAAACGGTAAAAGACAGTGGTAACTAAATAAAAAGCAGTGTTTGTAGTAAAGCATTTATTATAAAATAAAAAATACATACATGGTTGCCATATTTCTAAATAATTCTTAGAATAATGCCTTATAAAATAAAAAGCAGTGTTTGCAGTAAAGCATTTATTTTTAAATTAAAAAATACATTGTTGCCATATTGCTAAATAATTCTTAGAATAATACCTTATAAAATAGGATATTTAATTATAAACTCAACATGTATTTTGGTACGTGGTCGTATTTTATCTCCTAAAAATAAAATATAATCATTTAAATTTAACTTCTGGTGTAACAACTCGCTTGGTTTTTCATATGCTGTTGCGTTTATATACGTTTTAACAGGTGTATCGATATTAACATATTCAATAATTCCACTTGTAATGGGAAACCTGTAGTAATCAAATTTTGTGCCATTTATAAAAAGATGTTTTGACAAACCCTTTTCGCAAACCAACATAATATTCATGTAGCCATACAAGTTGTTTTCGGGCTTATCCTTTACACCATCTTCTGTTTTAAGCTTTTTGCTAAATGATATGGATGAGTTAAATTACGTCCGAATTTGTCGAGAGTCATCTTGAAAATGATGTTATGTTACTAAATCAACTCTTTTTATTCAATAATATCGGCTTCCTTTAACTCTTCAATAATACTCATAATCTCATTTTGGTGGTTATTATTACCCACTTGCTTGCTAGCCATTAACAAATGCTGATCTATCCTGACTCATTTGGATCATCCCGGTAAAATATAATCAGTTTTTATTATTGCTGAAATATTTACATGCTGAAGCATCAACTGGTAAACCATAGCTCACATGGTACTTGGGCTCTTGCAATTCGCGCAACTGTAGCCATCGCGTTCTCTTTGCTCTTCTTGTCTAGCTCCTCTCTTATACGTTCGAGTAATGGTTTCCACCGTTAACATGTATCTCGACACCTCTGTTGCCAACATGCTGTTCGTTTTCATTAAAGTTTCTCTTACTAGCATTCGTTAGCAAAACCAATTTTGCAAATGCTCGCTCGTCTAGTGCTGTAAATTTGTTTTTTTAACGGATTGGTCTTGAATATACATGTTCATATAAACCAGGAGTTCCAATAAATTTTTCCCCTTTAACATAAATATCTGGACCGTTAAATTCAAGTCGAGAATCACCGAAAGTTAGATGATCAGTAGCCATATCATGTTTTAAATAGTTTCGATCGTACTCGTTTTCCGTATCTTTTATAAAACCTTCCACATATTCTCTAGGTAGCGGATCATACTGATCTAGATATTCTCGAAAGGATTCTTCCGGAATACTATCAATCTGAACAGGATTAAATTGTGGGTCGACTCTAAAGTCATCATCATCAAAGTAACTTTCTTCAGGTTGGTGCTCATAGATAGTTCTGTTTAAATCAGTTTCCTCTGTTTCGCCTTCTTCCATCATTTGATCATCTTCCGACGGCTCATCATCCATATATTCTTTTTCTTGTTCAGCTATATCGTCTTGTTTTTTAACGGGACTGGCAAAGTTAAGAGGAGTTCGTGCTTTCTTTATTACTGTATGAGTAAAATTTTCGCTTTGACGTCTTTTTAAGGACTTTGGTATAAATGGTTGTTTACCAGATTGAGTGTTTTGTATTGATTTGGATATTATTTTTGCCAAAGGTTTATACGTATTTTCCAATATAACAGCATTCTCATAACGACCAGCTTTTATTGAATCATATAATTTTTTTACACTACGCGAATGTTTATCAAGGAGTTGAAGAATGTTTGGATCTTCTTGCAAACTCCGCTTATCTTCTGAGCGCTGATCATCATTCGTGTCGAACTCTAGCTCGCCATTCTCACGTTGCTGCTTCTTTAAATCCTGGTATTTTTTTCGAATACTATCGGTAGCTTCATTTATTTTACGCCTCACATCCTTGTCCAACTTGTTCAAATCCATGGTAAAGATATATTTTTAATAATTAGGATTTACTTTTGGGGCAACCCACTGCTTAAGCAAATAGCCCAGAGCCCTCTGCTTAAGCGATAACGGTCTTTATTTTCAAATACGGCACCGTTTTCTTAAATACGGCACTGTTTTCTAAAATACGGCACTGTTTTTCTAAATACGGCACCGTTTTCTAAAATACGGCACCGTTTTCTAAAATACGGCACTGTTTTTCTAAATACGGCACTGTTTTTCTAAAATACGACACCGAATTTAAGAAAACGATGCCGTATTTAAAATAAAGACCGTTATCGCTTAAGCAGAGGGCTCTGGGCTATTTGCTTAAGCAGTGGGTTGCCCAAGTAAATCCTAATTATTAAAAATATCTTTACCATGGTTTGAACAGGTGGACATGTGAGCGTAAAATGAAGCTAATGATGAAAAAAATACCAGGATTAAAGAAGCAGCAACGAGAAAAATCATTGATTTCCATAAAAGCTTCGATGAGAATGGTGTTAAATACTTATAAACAGGTTACTAAATCAATCAAATATATGTGTAACAACCATTTATACAAAGTCCTAAAACGTCAAATCGAAAATTTTACTCATACAGTAATAAAGAAAGCACGAACTCCTCTTAACTTTGCCAGTCCCGTTAAAAAACAAGACGATATAGCTGAACAAGAAAAAGAATATATGGATGATGAGCCGTCGGAAGATGATCAAATGATGGAAGAAGGCGAAACAGAGGAAACTAATTTAAACAGAACTATCTATGAGCACCAACCTGAAGAAAGTTACTTGATGATGATGACTTTAGAGTCGACCCACAATTTAATCCTGTTCAGATTGATAGTATTCCGGAAGAATCCTTTCGAGAATATCTAGATCAGTATGATCCGCTACCTAGAGAATATGTGGAAGGTTTTATAAAAGATACGGAAAACGAGTACGATCGAAACTATTTAAAACATGATATGGCTACTGATCATCTAACTTTCGGTGATTCTCGACTTGAATTTAACGGTCCAGATATTTATGTTAAAGGGGAAAAATTTATTGGAACTCCTGGTCTATATGAACTTATATTCAAGACCAATCCGTTAAAAAACAAATTTACATCACTAGACGAGCGAGCATTTGCAAAATTGGTTTTGCTAACGAATGCTAGTAAGAGAAACTTTAATGAAAACGAACAGCATGTTGGCAACAGAGGTGTCAAGTACATGTTAACAATTAAACCATTACTCGAACGTATAAAAGAGGAGCGAATAAGAAAACAAAAAGAACGCGATAAACAGTTGCGAATTACAAGAGCACAAAATACTCAAGGCTATGGTTTACCAATTGATACTCAACATAAAATATTTAACAATAATAAAACTGATTATATTTACTGGGATGATCCAAATGAGCTTGTGGATAGATTAAGATTGTTAATGGCTAGCAAGCAAGTGGGTAATAATAACCACCAAAATGAGATTATGAGTATTATTGAAGAGTTAAAGGAAGCCGATATTATTGAATAAAAAGAGTTGATTTAGTAACATAACATCATTTTCAAGATGACTCTCGACAAATTCGGACGTAATTTAACTCATCCATATCATTTAGCAAAAAAGCTTAAAACAGAAGATGGTGTAAAGGATAAGCCCGAAAACAACTTGTATGGCTACATGAATATTATGTTGGTTTGCGAAAAGGGTTTGTCAAAACATCTTTTATAAATGGCACAAAATTTGATTACTACAGGTTTCCCATTACAAGTGGAATTATTGAATATGTTAATATCGATACACCTGTTAAAACGTATATAAACGCAACAGCATATGAAAAACCAAGCGAGTTGTTACACCAGAAGTTAAATTTAAATGATTATATTTTATTTTTAGGAGATAAAATACGACCACGTACCAAAATACATGTTGAGTTTATAATTAAATATCCTATTTTATAAGGTATTATTCTAAGAATTATTTAGCAATATGGCAACAATGTATTTTTAATTTAAAAATAATTGCTTTACTGTAAACACTGCTATTTATTTTATAAGGTATTATTCTAAGAATTATTTAGAAATATGGCAACCATGTATGTATTTTTTATTTTATAATAAAATGCTTTACTACAAACACTGCTTTTTATTTAGTTACCACTGTTTTTTTACCGTTTATACCGCCTCACATCCTTGTCCAACTTGTTCAAATCCATGGTAAGATATATTTTTAATAATTAGGGATTTACTTTTGGGGCAACCCACTGCTTTAAACAAATAGCCCAGAGCCCTCTGCTTAAGCGATAACGGTCTTTTTATTTTCAAATACGGCACCGTTTTCTAAATATCGGCACTGTTTTCTAAAATACGGCACCGTTTTTCTAAATACGGCACCGTTTCTTCTAAAACACGGCACCGTTTTCAAAATACGGCACCGTTTTTCTAAATACGGCACTGTTTTCTAAAATACGGCACCGTTTTTCAAAATACGGCACCGTTTTTCTAAATACGGCACTGTTTTTCTAAAATACGGTACCGTTTTCTAAATACGGCACTGTTTTTAAAATACGGCACCGTTTTCTAAAATACGGCACCGTTTTTCTAAATACGGCAATTGCTTTTCTAAAATACGGCATTGTTTTTTCTAAATACGGCACCGTTTTTCTAAAATACGGCACTGTTTTCAAATACGGCACCGTTTTTCAAAATACGGCACCGTTTTCTAAAATACGGCACTGTTTTTCTAAATACGGCACCGTTTTTCTAAAATACGGCACCGTTTTCATTTTTCTAAATACGGCACCGTTTTCTAAAATACGGCACCGTTTTCTAAAATACGGCACTGTTTTCTAAATACGGCACTGTTTTCTAAATACGGTACTGTTTTTCTAAAAATACGGCACTGTTTTTCTAAATACGGCACTGTTTTTCTTAAATACAGTACTGTTTTTCTTAAATACGGTATTATTGTTAATAATAATCTTTATGTAGCTCTAGACACGTGTTGCCACTCAATGACGGGTGGGAACTAAATGATGGCAGTTATAGTATAGCGTAACATATATAAATATACTTAACATTCTGATTCAATCCTTAGTATTGCCAAAGACATTCAGCGCTGTACGGTCATGCAGAAGTTTAAGAAAAAGTCAATTAAGAAAAAAACTGCTCGGAGAGGCAAGGGGATTCCCTTCGCCACCGCGTTTCAAAAAGCGAGGGAGGCATTGTACGCGGAACAACCGCAAGATCTTGTTTTCTGCTGCTGAAGTAGCTTTGAAAGCATTCAATGGGGTGGAAAAGAAAACCTGCAGATGTAGTACCTTTACCTGTAGTCGGCGGATTTCTACCATTTTTAATACCACTTTTGCCAGCTTAAGTGCCGTAGGAGCACTTAGCGGCGCAATTTCAGGGATCGTAAAAGCTGTTAAAGATTCTAAGGCGGCGCAAGAAAGATTAGAAGAAGAAAAGAGACACAACAAAACAATGTGAATCTATTGCGATTAGCAAAACTGGTAGCGGTTTATATTTAGGACCATACAAAAACGGTTTGGGACTCTATTTAAAAACCCTATAAATACAGATGACTCAAGAAATAAATTTAGTCTTACTTCAACCGTCATGCATACCTTTAGCTTGAGTGGTAATAGTTCCATCTTAGAAGCAAACTATAACCCGCCCATCTACTTGAGAGATGACACTAGTGAATACGAGCTTGGTTTAGTCAGTTTAGAAACGTTTAACGCCATACCCAACATTGATAATAGCAATAACAAATTTTATGTGGGTAATATTACTCTAGAAATCCCGATTGGATCATATGAAATAAGTGCAATAAATGATTATCTACAAGACGCCATACAGGAAAAAATAAAGCCATCAATAATTTTAATTGTACCCTAAGCCTAAAGGGTAATGTTAATACGCTCAAGTGCGAGCTTGAATGTTCTCATACAGTTGACTTTACTAAGACAAATTCTATTGGAAAATTGTTGGGATTTCATAATATTTTGCTAAAGCCCAACGTTAAACATGTATCGCAAACACCTGTAAACATTCTGAAAATTAACGTGATTAAAATCGAGTGTAATATCGTTACTGGCGCCTATCACAATAATAAGCTTGTTCATACAATACATGAATTTTCGCCATCAGTACCAGCTGGTTTCAAAATTATAGAAATTCCTCAAAATGTGCTTTATATGCCTGTATCCACCAAAATTATCAGCAACATTATATTAAAACTGGTTGATCAAGATGGTGAATTGGTTGACTTTAGAGGAGAAGTTATTACTATTAGATTACATTTGAGAAAGTCTTTATAAATAACTACTTCGTGATGTGTGTGTCAGTATACTGCAGAACACTGTGCAGAGCACACGTGTTATGGTTGTGAAATATAACGCCAAGAAAATTGTCAATTTTAACCAGCTTTGGAACACTAAAAAGAGCTTAACAGAAGAAAATATAAGATTTCTTGCATCCATAGGGCTTCTTGTTAAGAACTCTGAAAATGAGCATTTTAAACGTGACAGATTCGCTAAACTTTGATAACTCTATTACAAAAATAGAAAGGCATAGCCATTTACCGTACTCCAGCTCTTTTAAAAATAATGATGAAATTCGAATACCGGTGCAACAAACTGATATATACACCCTACCTTGGGCAAGTCATATTTATTTGGAAGGACGACTTTTAAAAGGGTCCGATGGAAGAGTTTCAGACACTGCTAAACTTGTAAACAACTTTGTGGGACACCTCTTTGAAGAAATTCGTCTTGAAATTGGCGGAAAAGTTATTGATTCGACTAGATATCCTGGAATAGCAGCAACAATGAAAGGTTATGTCTCTTACAATGGTAATGAGTTAATTAAATATAAAAACGCTGGTTGGAGTATTGAAGATGATTATACCTGGGACGGGATGGGCTCAAACGGAACTTTTAATGTTTGTGTCCCACTAAGGACATTACTAGGATTCGCTGAAGATTTTCAAAAGATACTTATAAATGTTAAGCATGAACTAATATTGTTAAGAAGTTCTTCCGATAAAAATGCCGTTATTAACACTACCGATGGAGAAAATGTACAAGTTAATATTGATAAAATTGTTTGGAAGCTACCACATATTACAGTATCCGATGCTGAACGACTAGAACTTTTACAGATTGTTGGAAGTGGAACTGAATTGGATATCGGTTTTAGAAGCTGGGAACTCACAGAACATCCTTCAATACCGATTGGAAAACACCTTACATGGACCATTAAAACTTCTGTGCAGGTGGAAAGACCAAGATGGATAATTTTAGGTTTTCAAACAGATCGAAAGGATAACTACAAGAAAAATTGTAGCTTATTTGTTAGGATTGATAACCTTGAAATCATTGGCGAAACGTCGTCGACTATCCTTTTGCCAAGTTTCATTATTCTAAGTTTAATAATAAGGCTACAATGACCGATTTACCTTAGGGTTACCGTTCTAATCGCTAATTGATATCTCTCAACTATTTTCAAACAGCTGTAACGCCTTTATGGCTAAAGATGGCGTCATGCGGTTTTCGCTATTCGATAGGTATGACGTAATACTATATTTAAAAAATTTAAACCGCGCGCTGATGACTCAGAATCAAGGCTAAATTACGATTTTTGTCGATAGCACCCGAACGGTACAACTCGGGATTTTCGCGTTTGCGCACATCAATTTATGACTATAGCGCAAGTATCCTACGCATGGCGGCCATTTTCTAAGTCACGTGATTTTTGACATATGACAGGTGACAGGTGACATTTGACATTTGACAGATGACACTTATGGTTTGACAGATAGTAGGGACCACGCCCTAAATAACGCGTTGCGCAAGATTCCTAAATTTTAAATGACGTCAGAGATATTAGCATAATAAGCTCCACCAATGGTGCTGGATGCAGAACTCCTCATCTCTCCCTACTTTTTATTCCTTTTTCTTAGTGCTTTTTATCACTATAGGTTAGCGGCCAATTTAAAAAAAATATGCCATTCTTAGAAGTTGTTGGACGGACATTCTCCTGCTCTGATATTGCGAAACCACGACATTGTTTTTTGGCCGATTCCTTTTTGTCTCATTTTAAATAAGAATGATGGTGTTGTTGTGTTCATAAAAACTTGCTACAGTTTCTCTAGTAAGATAGTATATATTTCTAACATAAAAGTTATTTAGATTACTGTTGTAGTAAGAACATTTTAAAAGCGCAAATTCGGTACCCTGTGAACATAATACAAATAAACATAAAATACGCGCCAATACACTATGGGATAGAAATCCATTATTTTGGCGAAAAAGCAACGTGTATTTCAAAGTAGATACTTCAAACTATATGTACGCAAAATTATAAAAGGATATGACGACTTCTATTGGGATAATAAGAAACTTGAAAATGTATTTTAAGTAAACATAAATATACAACATTTAATCTGCTTAGTTTATTATTAGCCTTGTTTACTAAAAATAGTAATAGAGTTTAAGAGGATGCCGTAGCTCGTTAAATAGAGCTAAAACACGATTCGCTGCCGTTTTTAAATATTTGTTTTGGAAAAAAGTTGTACATGGAAAAGTTTCTTAAAATGATCAAAAGATTATCGGAAGGTTAATTAATTTTTGGTAATGTTAATAATTGACACATAAAATTTCCCAAAATTACAAAACCGTAAAAATAACCAACTTTCCGATAATCTTTGGATCATTTTAAGAAACTTTTCTATATACAACTTTTTTCCCAAACAAATGTTTAAAAACGACAGCGAATCGCGTTTTAGCTCAATTTAACGTGCTACGGCATCCTCTTAAATAATAAGAGCTATTGTTGTGTTTCCGATGCAGTCTAGCGAAGTCTCGCTACTTTTGTCAAAGATTTTTTACCTTTTTCTTTATCAGTTTTTGTACTTACAATTGCATTCCTACTTTTTGCTACTTCTGAGTGTAAGGACAGATACAAGATATTTTTATAATATACAAGGTTTTCAATTTTAAATCTTAATATGTTTTGTCCTACACTGTATATCCTAAAAGATAAAAGAAAGATATGGGTTCTACAAAATCTACCCAACAAAACAGTGTTTTTATTTATTTTATACGTAAAAAATAAAAAAGGTGGAAAGATGTATCTTTATTACGCTGCTAAGAATAATTTAAAATTATTTTTCCAATTTGGATGGTCATATTTCCGAAACTTATTGAGATAGACACATCAAAAGTAGTATTTTTTAAGCATTTTAAAAGATTTTTTGATGGTGATATAATATTTAGGGTATTTCATTTAAAAAAATCATACCTATTGTCGTACCCTGTATATCATATAAGATAAAAATCATCGGATTACTGATTAGAATACTACCGAATTAACCAAACAAGCTGACATTTTAGTTTATTTTGTACAATAAAAAATAATAATGATAAGGGAGGTGTAAATTTATAATAACATATAATAAGTTTTAGGTTTCCAAAAAGCATTTGTAATAATTTATAATATTTTTCCAGTAAAAAGCACCTCATTTTAAATTAGGCGGCCGTGAAGACAAGCATGCCGATTTATTTGCTTTAAACTTTTTTGTGATTTTTTTTCTTATCAAAGAAGACCGAATTTACATTTTTAAACTGTTCCTTCTATACTTATAATAACGTAAAAATAATGATTACATCAGTTTATAGATCTGTCACACTGTCAACAGAGGCTACACAATTTACTGGTGAATTAAGCAACTATTTAAAATTATATTTCAGATCATCAGATTTTCATATACTGGTAGGAGATATAAATATTAATATTTTGGATGCAGATACAAGGGTTAATGATTATCTGAATGTTTTGGAAGAGGCTGGCTTTATATCAGCTATAAACACGTACACACGAATTCACCATCACTCTAGGTCATGCTTAGATCATTTATTTTTTAAAGTAAAAACGGCATTGAAATGTAAACTTGTACCAGCTATTATTAATACAAATATTACCGATCATTTTTCCACCGCCACTAGAATATTTTTCCCATTAGAACATGCTTCTAATGCACAAAGCTTACCTAAAAATCCAGATTTAAAATGTTTTTACAAGAATCTAAATTGAAAGCAGAGCTGGCCCTTGAAACATGGCATGACGTATATGCCGCAAAAACTTCAGAAGAAAGAACATCTGTGTTTGTAAATAAATTAAATAGTTATATAGAAAAAACTCTACAAGGGTAAAAGAAACACATAATGAATTTAAAAGAAAGGAGTGGATTACGAAGGGTTCTTGTAAGGTCAATTTTAAATAAGAATATCCTGTACAGAAAAATGAAAAGTAACCCTCTGAAGAAAATGCAAATAATTTTAAAAATACCGAAATCTCGTCACACTTTTGATAAATAGAGCCAAGATAAAATATTATCAGGATAACATTAACAAAAATGGAAATAGCTCTACTAATTTATGGCTGTGCATTAAAACATTAACGAAATAGCAACAAAAAGGATGTTCGAGTGGAGAAATTAAATATGGAACATGGAAATGTAACAACTAATAAAGAAACTATAGCAAACACATTTTGTAACTTTTTAGTGACATAGGCAAAAACAAGCATCAAAAATTCCGAAAACCTGTAAAAAAGGTAAAATAAAAAAACGCATTTTAAGCTCCTTTTGCTTGTTGCCCACTGATGAAAACGAAGTAGCGCGTACTATTAAAGAATTAAAAAATAATAAGGCACCTGGAATAGATGGCTTTCGAGTGGAGCATCTAAAGTATATTTGTGATCAAATAACAGGATCCTTGACTTGTGTTATAAACCAAATTTTTAAAACTGGTGAATGTCCTTCGCATTTTAAAACAGCAGTTATAACACCAATATTTAAAAGCGGAGACAAGCTGTCTGTTAATAATTATAGGCCGATTTCCCTCATCTCCGTACTTGCGAAAATATTTGAGCGGTTACTAAGTGATAGAAATAAATATCTAAAAAAAAATAAAATTATGTCCCTTCAACAGTTTGGTTTTACTAAAAGCAGCATCAGATGCAGTAGATGAACTAACTGGACTACACTATAATTGTGGACCTGGCTAAAGCTTTCGATACATTGGATCCTAAACAACCTCTTGAATGTTTGGAAAGCATTGGAATAAGGGAAACACAACACAAATTATTCGAAAGTTACTTAAACGACCGAAAGCAATGTGTGAAGATAGGTGAATCTTATAGCGAAAAAGAACAGTAAGTTTTGGTGTTCCTCAGGGAACGGTTTTAGGGCCTATTCTATTTAATATTTATATTAATTCATTGTACGACTTATCTACAGATGGGACTATTATAAGCTTTGCAGATGATACTGCCATTTTCTACAAGGATAAAAACTGGAAAGACCTTAAACAAAAAGTAGAAAATGATTTTCCTAAAATCGTAAACTGGTGCAATGAAAAACTATTGACAATAAACTTTACAAAAACAAAGTTTGTGCCGTTTACCTCTTATTCCAGATATCTGCCAGAATACAACGAACTTAACCTTAAAATAAGCAATGATAACTTGCAAATTAGTGGAACTAAGGTTATGAAATATCTTGGCGTTCAAATAGATTAGTCATCTGAAATGGGACATACATATTGCAACCGTTGTCCAAAAAATTAGGGGATTACTGTATAAATTTAAGTTCCTTTCTAGAATCCTAACAAAAGAACAACTCATAAACTTTATATTACGGCCTTATTGAAACCCACTTGATTTACGGTATTACTGCATGGGGAGCCGCAGCAAATACTTATGCTGTTGAACTGGAAAAAATCCAAAAGTGGATTCTGCGCATTATTTACAAAAAACCCTTGCTTTTTCCCAGTAACCAACTTTATGAGCTGGCTAGAGTGTTGGATGTACGCCAACTTTTTGCTTACACTTGCTTATTAAGCAACACAAGGAAAAGAATAAGCTAATAAATGTTGACCATAAGTATTACACACGCCAAAGTTCCAACATGCATAGACTTCCGAAGGTTGAAAAAATCGATTGGTAAAAGATGCTTTGCGTACCTGGGTCCTAAACTGTATAACTTTATTCCAATCGAACTTAAGAACCTTAACAACAGAACTCAGTTAAAATACGTTTAAAAGGAAAAATAAAATCGTGGATATTTGAAAAACCGAGAAGCACTATTCATGACATAATAGAGAATAAAATCGAATATTTGACAGGACTGTGATTTATAAACTATTCTTTTTGCTTTACATAATTTTTATTGATTGATTTAAATATTGTGCCACTGTATCTTGTACTAAATTGTCTGGAATAGGTTACTTTGTCTTTTATTTAATGTTAGTAAATGTTATACAAGTGTGCATAAATTTGAAGCTAATCTTATGAATACATATATACTCATTAGTGTTTAATATGTGAGTGATCTTGACTGTCATCTAGTTTAAGTGTCTATGGTTTATTCATATTTATTTATTTTTTATTGTTTATAATTATTTATATTTACCCATTTATGTGTCTACATTTGCCAAGATTTTTTATATTTATATTGTTATATGTATATACTTAATTACTTTCTGTTACAGTATTTGTTTGTAATATTTTATTTAGCATTGTAGCACTTTACTGTTTTTAGGTACTTAATTTTAATGTTTTTTTATCTTTGGACAATCCACGAAGGCTGAAAGCCTAAATACTAACGTACCATGGGTGCCTTATGCAGGGTAAGAGGAAGTTTGTTAACACGGGACTTAAAAACTTAAAGATTTGGGAAGGAAGGAAAGACCTCCGCAGGCAGTAGGTTCCACAGTCTAGAAACTCTAGGGATATAAGAACGAACGAAATGGAAATGAAAATTGGAAGTTCGGGGCCTGTCCAATTGGACCGTATAGGGATGCATACGTGCGGCACCACGAGTTTCTCTATTGGGAGCTGCAAGAGGAGGGACTAGACTGGATAATTCGTCGGAGCAGAAGCCGTAAAAGTATCTATAGAAGAGCGATAGATCTCCCACAGCTCAACGATGGGCAAGAGAAGAAAGTCTTTGAGTAAGTAAAGGATCATTAATAAGACGAATAGCTCTTCTTTGAATGGCATCAAGAATGCTGAGGGTTGTAGGAGTTGCCATTCCCCAGACATGAGAACAATATTCCAGAGAGGGTCGAATTTGGGACACATACAAAGTGTATAAATTGAAAGGGGAAAAATACTTTTGGCTCGGAAAAGAAATCCAAGCTTTTTTGACGCCGCGGTGGCTATAGATACAATGTGTTTATGCCAGTTAATGTTATTTTCAAATGTGACACCCACAAGGTTAAACGTGTCCCCGCTCCTCAAAACCTGGCCACTTATAAGCAAAGGGTGAGTGTTTGATGATTTTTTTCGCGACAAGGAACATGATTGTGTTTTGGATGCATTAAATTGAACGAGATTTTTGGCGCCCCAATCCAATATCAAATTGAGATTCTGTAAAAGAGATATCTGCATCGCCCTGCGTTTGCCTTCCAAGTCGGGTTGAGAGATTGGCTTGGGAACCTGAAAAGTGGAGTGAGGGGTACTATCGTCAGCATAACTATGAATGGGATTGGTTGTGGAAGAAAGAAGGTCGTTGATGTGAAGAAGAAACAAAGTTGGTGCTAGTACTGAACCCTGAGGCACTCCAGCATTAATTTCGCGAAAGCTTGAAGAGTGGCCAATGTTATATGGTAAATGTGTGGAATACCCACGCGCAAAGTATTTCTTAGTGGGTCATTGTATTTATTTACCACTGATCATTTAAAGTTAAGTTTAATGTTTTTAAATGTATTTATTTTTTATTGGTTAATAAATATTATTATTATTATTATCACTACCTAATATATATTCATAAAGAAATGGAAAATAATATATGTAAATTATTATATAAATATATAACGAATATTTTTCTTTACACATTAAAATACTAAGAATGTAAGATTTTTAAATTATTTAATGATTTAAAAAAGATTTAAGTCCGCTACTGGACATGACTTTTTAATGCGCATGTGCCAAGAACCTTCCGGAGGGCCTCGAGTTTGTTTCCTGCGCGAGGTCATAAAAATCCGCAAAAGGCAACTAGGCTCTGTGTATCTAAATGTGAGATATCTATGAGTGTCTTTTAAAGGTCTGTACAAAATGCTGCCACAAATTTCTTGGACTCAAAATACAATGATCTAACGCAATTTACCTTAGTCGAAAAGTTGATCATTGTCAAGATACAGGGTGTTAAAGTTGTTATTTTGTTTTGGTTATCTTTAAATATTTTATTTACTAATAAGATATGTTCCCATAAAATTTGGTATGTAAAGGATTTTCAAAGTGAAGAATCGAAATATGCTAATGTTTTTGTCGTAAAATGTAGAGGGATCCACTTGCAGTCCTTTCCTTATGTTCAAAGTGTCATATTTGTTTTTGTCCCGGTATATTATAATTTAGGTATAAAATTGGGGTAAATCGTGGTAGTTTGATGTAGGGAAATCGTAGTAACAATTTGTACAGACCTTTAAGAGATACCTGGGTGGCCTTAATAAAGCATAAAGGATTTTTTAGGTAAAATAAAAACCGCTAAGCTAAAATATCTCAGAATCGGTTGCTCGTAACGATATTTAAAAAGTATATCTTTTTGTGTAAAAAATATGGGAGAATAAAAATTATCTACTAAAATCATAATATACCAAGGCAAAAAAAAAAGAAATAACACTTTAAACCTAAGCATAGGACTGTTGGTGGCTCCCTTTACATATTACGACAAAAACATTAGCATATTTTGATTCACTGCACTGAAAAACCTTTAAATACTATATTTTGTTAAAAAAGTGTCGTATATTAACGAAAAACTGAAAACTTTGACAACCTGTATATTGCAAATGATTAACTTTTCTACTAAGGTAGATTCGATTAGATTAGGAGGTGGATTGTATATCCTCTATCACTGCAAACTGCTCAGGTTTATTGTGTGTCCTCCGTCCATAGGTTAGAGCACGCTGTCCAAGCCGGTCTTTTTAATCAGATTCCACAAGCTTGAAACCGGCTTCTTGGTAAATCTTGCCGCTTTAGGTTTTTCTTCACCCAGCTTTGCAAACCGCAGACGACAAAGGGCTTCACAGAAGCACCAAACATGTTCTGCGGTTTCTTCCTCCTCCTGGCAAAACCTGCATAGGTTTCCTCTACCAGGCCCATGATTTCCAGGTGTTTATTCAGCTGCAATGACCTGTTAATTGACTTACTATTATTCTTACTGCCTTCCGGTTGTAATTCAGGTCTTTCGTAAATTCCGGCGAGTAATCCTTGATGAATACTTTCGCTTGACGCTGTTCTGGTGTTCTTGTCCACGAGTCTTGGGATTCCCTCATAATCCATGATCTAATAGATGACCTTACTTGGCATGACGGAATACCGCAGTAGAGCTCGGGACCTACCATCGTCCTGCCAGCCCCTCCTTTGCCAATTTATCAGCTTCCTCATTGCCTTCGTGGCCTTCGACTAAGGTAAATTGCGTTAGATTTTTGTATTTTGTTCCAAGGAATTTGTGGTATCATTTTGTACAGACCTTTTAGATACATCCTGTATAAGGTAACTCATATAGCTCAGACGGAATAGCAGTAGAAAAGGTCAAAAAAAAATTTTGCCTTTACAGCAAACTATTGGTATGATTTTGTTAAGTGCATCATGACTATAAGAAAAACACTTCCAAACCAAAATAATACGTTAGGGGTAAAGGAAAATGCTTTTGGGGATAAAACTGTTTTACAATTTCAGCCAAACAGTTAATCTCCTTAAAAAGTTAAAGGTAAAGTTGTCGACATTAATAAAACCTACAACTAATTTTATCATTTTTACCCTAACCTCAAATTTTTGGGAAAAGTAAAAAACTGTTTTTTGGTTTTAAATGTTTATCTTTTCAAAAATAGTCTTCGATAAAGCTAAAATTTGATGCTGATGTACTTTTTTCCATTTTTAATATATTTTTTTATCAATAAATATTTAGCCTTACCTATTAGGAAAATTTACTTCTAAAAGAAAGAAAGCTGAAAACCAACCATGTTCTGACGAGGAGATTCTTGTATCCACATGCACTCGACTAAGGGCCATGGTTTTTCGGCCTGTCTTGCCAACTCTCATCAAATGCAAACAAACAACATATGCTTAATAGAGTCCATGCAAAAACTCTTAAACACAAAATATTGACATTTTTCATTATACTTGTACATTGTGCTATTTTCGTCGAAAAATTAGTACTGTCGCCTATTGCAATCTCTATGAATACTTAAAAAGTTTGGCATCATCATTTAAACGTGAAAACGTAATACAGGTGCATCCAAAATGGCAAAGCGCAAAGACAACAGAACGGGGTGACGCTATGGGAAAATCAGTATTGTTCACAGGGTGTTCATTTAAAAACTTTCCACTCAAGTTTATCTTCGAAACGAGACAGATTTGAGAAAATCGTCGAAACACGTCAAGATATTTATTGAGGGGAACGTTCTTACAAAAGTTGGACGGCGCCCTTTAACCTTCCTGGGCCACCACCCCAAAATTCTTAAATGAGAAGGCGAGGTCAGGTGATACATCATTTTAAAGCTCCTGACGAGTACTTTATAACCCTAGAATATGAAGTCAATATCTTCACCTATTACAAAATGGCGGTACTTTAAAAATTACTAAATACCTGATTTGGATGGCCATATTTCCGAAACTAATAAAGTTAGATGTACCTAATGTGGTGTTTTCTTAAAGCTCTTTTAAAGGTCTTTTAATAGGTGATACTGGTAGTAATATACAGGGTGAGAAGAAAAAGTACATATTTTTTATTTAAGAACCCTGTATATTATTTTACCATTAAAAGATCTTTAAATGAGCTTTAAGAAAATACTACATTAAGTACATCTAACTTTATTAGTTTCGGAAATATGACCATCCAAATCAGGTATTTAGGTAATTTTTAAAGTACCGCCATTTTGTAATAGGTGAAGATATTGACTTCATATTCTAGGGTTATAAAGTACTCGTCAGGAGCTTTAAAATGATGTATCACTCGACCCGCCTTCTCATTTAAGAATTTTGGGGTGGTGGCCCTGGTGGTTATAGGGTTAAGGGGCGCCGTCCAATTTTTGTAAAAACGTTCCGCCTCAATTAATATCTTGACGTGTTTCGGCGATTTTCTCAACGCTTGTAAAAGTGGCAACACAGCGCAGTCGTCCGTCTCGGTCTTCTTCTTCTCTCAGCCGCCATGCCTAGCAGACGTTTTTAGTATCGTTTAATTAGTAAATACAGTCCATTTAGTAAAAACAAATAGTTTTATTTAATTAGGCAATAAGAGAAAACACCGGTGAACGTGGTCACCAACCAACATGGTCCATCGACCGAATAGTTAGAAAATTTAGTGAAAAACGGTGAAATAATTGCACGGCTGGCGGCACCTGTTTTGGTAAGTTACCATCCTTCTCACCCTAGTAGATTTCCAGATTAGTTCGTCTTACTTGCGCGTGAAGAATATTCATGTCTGCATAATCGTCGTTTTGTAGTATTTAGTTCGGATTATTTAGTAGTTTTGTAGATTTTTTCGTAGACAAATAGTTAGTAGCCTAGACGGGGTGATGTGGGGGTTCTTATTTGGTCGATTGGGATTAGAAACAATAATAGATTAATATTGATTTTAGTTTAATTCGCGAAATAGTTTTGGCAAGGTCACGGCGTGGGTGACCATCGACGTACTAACATTTAGAATACTAGTAATATTCTAAATTATAGATAGGTTATAGTATTAAAAAAGAAAAAGGTTTGAAATTTAATAATTTATTACAAAATGGGTAAAAATCTAATACTGAAAAAGCGGTAGATGTAGAACTAACAAAATTGGTTGCTAAGCGCGAAAGAATTAAACAACAGCTAGACAGATTCTCTGAGTTTTTATCAAGTGTAAATGAATCTATGACCAGTGAACTTCAGATCCGCTATAAGAAAATAGAAGGGGTTTTTGAACAATTCGAGGATATTCAATTAGAAATCGAGCTTTTAAATCCAAATGAAGATGGTAGTAGTGAACGAAGTCAATTCGAAGGGCAATTTTACGCATTAATGGCTAACGCTAAAAATTTTATTGACAATTATCAGCTCTCGTCAAATCAAAATATTATAGCAAACCAAGGCGCACAAAATAATGCTTTTGTTAACAGTGTAGGCTTATCAGGGGGTGCTAGGTTGCCAAACCTAGGTCTACCCAAGTTCAGGGAGAATTTGATAAATGGACACAGTTTTTCGAAGCCTTTCAAACTTTAGTACATACTAATTCGTGTTTAGATAGTGTTCAAAAGTTTTACTATTTATTAGATTGTTTGGAGGGTGATGCGAGAAAAATTTTAGATTGTTTAGAAATAACGAGAGATAATTATATCGTAGCAATAGATTTATTAGAAAAACGTTTTCAAAATAAGCCAGTGATAATTCAAAAACATCTTAAAGCCCTGGTTGATATGCCTTCAATAAATAAAGATAGTGCTCATTTGTTAAGAAACTTGTGTGATTCCTTAGAAAAACATCTACGAGCGTTAAAAGCTTTAGGGGAACCCGTAGATTCCTGGGATAGGATACTTATATTTTTAATAAGCCGAAAATTAGATATTGACACAAAAAGAGTGGGAGCAAAAAACTGTATCAGATTTTAAGGGGGAACCGAAGATTTTAGATTTTATAGATTTTTTAACAAATAAATGTCGCATTTTGGAAACTGTAGAAACAAATCTTAAGGGATCTAAGTTCGTAGGGTCACATTCGGGAAGTAGTAGCGCTAGGGGAGCATATTCAATAGTAGAGGGTAAAGTCAAGTGTGAAGTATGTAAGGGCTCACACTTTGTTTACTTTTGCGATAAGTTATTAGCTATGTCGGTACAAGAACGCTCGGCAGAAGTTAGAAAACAAAAGTTGTGTTATAACTGTTTGCGTTCTAGTCATATTGCAAATGAGTGTAGATCTGATGGTTGTAAAAAATGTAGAGGTCGCCATAATACGTTATTACACCCTGAAAAGCATTTAGGTAGTAAGATAGTAGATGTAGAGTCGAAGCATGAGAAATCTTTAACAAACGAAAATAAACAACTTCAAGAAGGAGCGCATGTGTGTGTGGATGTGTTAGAATCGGGTTCTGAAGATTCTTTAGTAGTGGCAACTTCATATGAGAATTCAAGCCAAGTAATTCTATCAACGGCGGTCATATATATAAAAAATAGAAGTGGTGACTTTGTAAAATGCAGAGCTCTGCTGGACAGCGGATCCCAAATGAACTTTATTACTCACGATTTGGTCAGAAGGTTAAATTTAGAAAAGAATAAAATTAATATTCCAGTATCAGGTGTTAACCAAATGTTAACGAAGATTAGTTATCAAACGCAGTCTACTATCAAATCTTGTTACAACAATTTTAATGCATCCTTGTCGTTTTTGGTTTTAGAAAATGTCACCGCTGACATTCCCGTAAAGTCATTTGATTCTTCTCATCTAAATGTTCCTTCCAACTTGAAATTAGCTGATCCTGAGTTTAATGTATCGTCAAAAATTGATGTCTTAATAGGAGCTAGTTTGTTCTTTGATTTACTTTGTATAGGCCAGATTAGGTTAGGTAAAAATCAACCGCTTTTACAAAAAAGTGTTCTAGGGTGGATTATTTCAGGTCGTGTAGTCGAAAATCAAAAGGAAACCGCTTCTACTCCTAAGATTTCATGTCATCTTTTAGTTAATCAAAACATTAATGATCAGTTAGAAAAGTTTTGGGTTATGGAAGAAATTGTAAATAAGAAATATCATTCGAAAGAGGAATCTGATTGTGAGCAGCACTTTAAAGATACAGTAGTTAGAGATAGTTCAGGCAGGTTTTGTGTTTCACTTCCATGTAAGGACAACATAACGAGTCTAGGAGACTCACTTGAAAATGCCAAAAGAAGATTTTACACTTTGGAGAAAAAACTATCTAGAAATGCGGTTCTAAAAGATAAATACTCTTCTTTTATGAATGAGTACATTGAGTTAGGACACATGAGTAAAATAGAGGTAGATAAGGTTGATAGTGAGTGTAATGTTTATTACTTGCCCCACCATGGAGTAGTGAATGAAGGTAGTCTCACAACAAAATTGCGTGTAGTGTTTGATGCAAGTGCTAAGACATCCAGTGGTATTTCATTAAATGAGGCGTTAAAAGTAGGACCAAGCATTCAGGACGATCTGTTTAACATTTTAGTTAGATTTCGGCAACATAAAGTAGTAGTTACAGCGGACATAGCAAAAATGTACCGCCAAGTAAATATAGATAAAAATCAGCGGGATTTACAAAGAATAGTTTGGCGCTCAGATCCAAATTCTGATTTAAATCATTATCGACTGAACACGGTCACATATGGTACCGCACCCGCGTCTTTTCTAGCTACGCGATGTCTTCAACAGATAGCTGTTGACATAAAAGATAGGTTACCCGAGATTAGTAGAATAATTTTAAGAAACTTTTATGTTGATGATTTAATTTTAAGTGTAGAATCAGTCGATAAGGCAATAGAGATAGGAAAGTCTATATCTAGCGAATTAAATCAGTACGGATTTCCACTTAGAAAGTGGTCGTCGAATGTAAAGGAAGTATTAGATAAACTTTCTGTTCATGAAAATAAAGATTTAGGTTATCTTTTCACCGACAGTGATACTAAGAAAACATTAGGTATTTTTGGCAAGCTAATTCTGATGTTCTTGAATACATGGTAAAAACGACGACTTTTAGTCATAATAGTGTTACAAAAAGATTTATCCTGTCAGTCGTCTCCCAAATATTTGATCCATTAGGTTTGGTAGGTCCGGTCACAATAAGAGCGAAGCTTTTACTTCAACAACTTTGGCAGTTAAAATTAGAGTGGGATGAGACTATTCCTTTAGATCTGGTTTCAATCTGGAATGACTTTTACAATCAATTAAAGTGCTTAAATGAAATTAGAATTCCAAGGCAGTGTATAATTTTGAATGCAATCGGTTTTGAAATGCATGGGTTCTGTGATGCGAGTGAAAGTTCCTATGGATGTTGTTTGTACTTACGATCTATAAATACCAATGAGGAAGTTTTAGTTAGATTGGTTTGTGCTAAAAGCCGAGTAGCCCCCATTAAAAAGGTTAGCCTCCCTAGGTTAGAATTATGTGGAGCCGTGTTACTGGCGCGAATAACCAAAAAGGTTTTATCCGCTTTAGATATAAAAATTGACCGTGTGTTTTTGTGGACTGATTCCACTATTGTATTATCTTGGCTCGCCGAGGAACCAAACAAATGGAAGTTATTTGTAGCGAATAGGGTGTCAGAAATTCAAGATATTACCAGTGAATATCAGTGGGGACATGTAGTTTCAAATCAAAACCCAGCAGATATTATTTCTAGAGGAATTCAACCTAAATTACTTAGAGATTTAAGGTTATGGTGGGTAGGTCCTTCATGGCTAGTAGAAAATCCAGAAAAATGGCCAAATAAGGTTCCACTAGGGACAAGTACAGCTCCTGAGCGACGAAACATAAAATTAACATTTGCTAATACAGTTGTTGATACCACCATTTTTGAAAAATATTCAACGCTTTTTAAATTAGTCCGAATAATTGCTTTGTGTTTAAGATTTTATTACAATATTAAGGTAAAACCAGTGAATAAAAGGGTTGGTAAAATTTCTATTGAAGAATTTGATAACGCTTTGTTAGTAATTATTAAGGTAATGCAAATCCAAGTCTTTAAAAATGAAATACATTCTCTTAAAAATTCACATTTGCTACCAAGGCAAAGTCCAATTAACTCTTTAAATCCCTTTATAGATAACGATGGGTTGTTGCGCGTAGGTGGTAGAATAAGGAATTCAAATGAAAAATATGACACTAAGTTTCCCATACTTTTGCCACAAAAGCACCCATTAACCAAATTAATTATTTTAGATCAGCATCATAAACATTTGCACGCGGGCCCACAGGCAATTTTAGCGGCTTTGCGCCAACGATATTGGCCAATTAATGGTAAAAATGCTGTTCGAAGCGTTATCTCTAAGTGTATAACTTGTTTTCGATCTAAACCGTATAATGCTTGTCAAAAAATGGGTGATCTACCTAAAGATAGGGTAACACCTCAAAGACCATTTCTTGTTGCTGGTGTGGACTTGGCTGGTCCATTCAAACTAAAAGATGGAAAATTAAGAAATAGGGCCGTTGTAAAAGGCTATATGTGTTTATTTGTGTGTTTTTCAACCAAAGCGGTTCACATTGAATTGGTCGAAGATTTAAGTACTAATTCGTTTCTTAATTGTTTAAAAAGATTCGTTTCCCGACGAGGTTTATGTGCACGGTTATATTCCGATAATGCAACCAATTTTGTTGGGGCAAATAACGAACTTAAAAGGGTAGGGGAATTTTTAGCTACTTTAAGTCAAAATTGCGAGTTTAATAATTATTGTTTACAATCTCATATTGACTGGCAATATATTCCCCACGATCTCCCCATCACGGCGGACTTTGGGAGTCTGCAATTAAGTCAGCAAAACATCACATTACGCGTATTTTAGGAAATACCATTTTGACATCCCAAGACATGAGTACGATATTCGCGCAGGTAGAGGCGGTGCTAAACTCTCGACCCTTAACCCCTTTATCCTGTGATCCAAATGATGTTTCCTCCCTCACGCCTGGTCATTTCCTTATTGGGGACACTCTTACTGCATTGCCACAAGCAGATGTTTCTGAAAAGGCTTCAAATCGCCTAGATCAATACCACTTGCTCCAGAAGATGTATCAGCAGTTTTGGGTTCGATGGTCGACCGAATATTTGTCACTTCTGCAGCAGCGAACTAAATGGAGTCAACCCCATGAAAATATCGAGCCTGGTGCCCTGGTGGTGCTAAAGGAAGAAAATGTCGCGCCCTTAAGCTGGAAACTTGGTCGCGTGGTCGCAGTTCATCCTGGCAAGGACAAACTAATTCGTGTTGTCAGTGTGCGTACTAGTGCCGGAACTGTGCAACGTTCGGTACAAAAGGTGTGCGTCTTGCCTATAGACACTTTATAAAAACATTAACTGTTAATCCAATGTGATTATCGGCTAAATATAAGTAAAAATACTGTTTCTGTGTGCAGACAATTATTTTATAATTCATGTTATAAGCTAGTATGATTTGTAACCTTATTGTTAGTTATATTTGTTGAAAGTGTAATCTTTCAAGGCTGGCGGTTATGTTTAGTATCTGCTAAAATTTATAAAACTATAAAACGTGACAACGTTGTAAAAGTGGCAACACAGCGCAGTCGTCCGTCTCGGTCTTCTTCTTCTCTCAGCCGCCATGCCTAGCAGACGTTTTTTAGTATCGTTTAATTAGTAAATACAGTCCATTTAGTAAAAACAAATACAAAAAAGAAATTCGACCTCAATTTCTACCTTAGAAAAAGAGTTGATAAACCGTCGGTATAAAAAGTAAAACTAACTAAGTAACAATTTTGTTTTGGAGATATCAGCAATATTATATAAAATTTGCTTTGAAAAAAGCATTTGTTTTGAAGTTTTATATTGGAATTAGATGTAATGGATTCTATATTGCTTCTTAATTTATACAAAATTAATATCAAAAGAACGTCAGAAATGACACTGTACTTGGTGAATTTTACCTTTGTGTAACCGAGTATCTACCATAGCACAAATAAAATGATATAAAACTGCACATAAAAACACTCAAAAATTGTCACAATTCAAACTCTAAACTCTAAAAACAAATTAAATTAATTTGTTTGAACTTAATACACCACCTGACTAATATACCTGTTCTACTCTTCCATCCAAAAACCATCTATGTGATACAAATAATTATTAGTTATTTACGATTTAAGTTACCTAGGGAGTTAATGTTACCAACAAATATTTTTCTTGCACTTAGTAAAATCTCTAACTTTTATTTAAGGGCTTTAGAAGTCAAACATGGCAATTTTGAGTTGAGTTGAGTTGTTCGTAAGTAACTTGGGTATGCTTAACTCAGTTTTGAGAAATGTTACTTTGTGACTTTCATCTTTATACCGACAAAATAACAACTACAAATTAAACTATTATAAAATAATTCGATTTATTTAGTTAGTTTATTAATTGAAAATAATAGAAATGTTATCTTTTTGTTAAATAACTTGTTACCATTGGGGTCTTGGGGTCACTATTTAAAAATAATATACACATTTTAACTTAACTTGATGAATAGTAAAATAAATTAATTATTTATGAAAAAAAAAACATTTATTTTAGTTAGCACTTAATTTTTCCAATAACTATAAGCGATAAGAAAAACTTTTATTCTTCAAAAAGTGGCCCGTGGAAACACGTCAACGTGTAGTCAGTCGACCGGATCGGCGACAATCAGCGCAGAAGTTTGATTGCAAAGTCGAAAAATGCCCGTATGAAAAGGGGAATCTGCTTTTTATGGTTGTTGACAACTGCAAGTAGCGACAATCAACCACAAACGATCGACTTCAGGTCAACTTCGACTGCAAACGTCGTGTCATTATTTATATTTTATTGCCAATTGCCCTCCCCCACCTTAAAAAGACCACTTAAAGACGTTGTTTGCTGAGGGTGTATTTCAAGCCGTTTGTTTACTTACCTGGAACCCTTTTTTTTTTTTTTTTTCGCCGATGTTGACCCCCCCCCCCCACCCCAAAATCACACTTTCTGCGTACGGCCTTGGCCTACATAAAACATTTTCTTTTTTAATTATAAATTTGTTATAGGGGAACATTTGATCATTACCCCAGTGGGCTAATTGGTCCCCGGTCCGACACTGCTTACGAGCATATTAAAGTTAAAATATACATTTTGTAAAAATATTATTTTTTAACCAAACAAGTTTAATTGTTTTACAACCAACTGAAAAAAATACGCAAGCTTAAAAATTAATAACCTAAACCTACGTTATTTCTTCATAAAGCTTTACATCGTAGCTTAAAACCGCACTACTACATTAAATAAAAAATTATAGTTTTTTATAGCAACAAAACTATTTAAAACTTAACTAAGCTACAAAAAAAATATGGAAAAAAACTTTTTTTAAATATAAAGTAATGTAAAATAAGTCTTAAAAACTACAATTCTTACCCATTTATGTTCGATTTACACACATCAGCGTCTTAGTCTCGATCCGTGAAGTTCTATTAGTCTCAGGGGAAAAAAATATCGTTTTATTGTTTTACCATAGACGCGTTCACACATGTTAGACACAATCAGGTCTTGGACTGTCAGTCTTGTTTAGGGTCGGGCCACACGTAACCGCATGGAGCCCGATTTCACGGTGATAGAGGAAAGTGGGGCAAATTAAAGGTACGCGTACAAACATTGGCATCGGACGGACAGTACAGACGGAAAGGACGGTAGGCGACGAATATTTATTAGGGTATCGCACATTATGTCGCCGGAAGAATAAAAAAAGTAAATTATTTAAAATTGTCAGTGGCGAATGTCACTTTGTGCAATAAATTTTGTATCCGTATCGTCCGGATTTCAATTCAATTGCTATATTCTCGGGGCTTTTAAAATCTGATGCCTATCGTCCTGACCTATGTGCGCTGCTCCATTTAATTTCATTGGCAGTTATTTTTCCGTACCGTCCATCCGATGTCGACTATGTGGCGCGTACCTTAATTCGGAAAAATTCAAAAGCACTATTCATGCCCTCAAAAATATACAAGGCTTTTTGTCAAGCAAAGTCTATTGTTTTATGTATGTATATCTCTTTGTTTAAACAAAACATATTTTTCCTACTAATCTCTGTTTCCTTTTTTCCAAACTTTAAGTGTAGTATAGGTAAATGTCTGGCCATACGTAACCGCACCGATGGCCCACGAAACCCGCATCGACCGCACTTCCGTGTCTCGTACGGTCTAAAACATACCCAGCAAAATGAAATCATACGTGGATCGGATGTCGCCGATGTTCCCGATCCAAGCTTTAAGATTGCGGGCGTCACCTTTTATTTCAGTTTTGTTTTTATGCAGTAGTAGTATTAGCATAAACGTATAAAAATTAAATGTTACTGGTAAAAGGTTAGTTGACAGTTGACAAACAATACAAGAAAAAAGTAATTTAATAAGTATTTAAAAGTGTAATATTAATTTTATTGTTACATCTTGTAATTAACATGTGAGTAAAACTTACGAATATATGGTTATTTTTGTTTGATAAGCTTTTTTAAATTAATATTTCGAGAAATAAACGAATGTTTGTTTACTTGTTAAAATGTGGTGCAGGGTATGTGGTCGGGCACGGAGCGGCGACAAAGCCTACGGCATTTGACTACAACGATACATTTCAAAACCGAGACACGGCCGTGCTACAGTGCTGGACTCGGTGTGGTTATATCTGGTCAAACCTTAAAACTTTGTTATCTTATTTGCGAGTTACACTGGTCAAATTGAAAAAAATTTATGTATATTATCTTTATTATATATTTCCACAACAAATCATGTTAGCCATGATTTACTTTCAGCACTGAATTTGTTTCTAAAATTGAAATCGAGATTGTGCAGATATGTGTGAACTGATGTCAATAATATGCACCAGGCATTTTGACTCTAGACAAAGACGGAACTGACACGCCACTAAGACGTGACTAATGTGTGTAGACCTTTAAGTATCTTTGTAGCTACAGCGGTTTTTAAAATCCTTGTACTAAACATCGAAAAAAACACCCGTTAACAAGTAAACAACAATCTGAATTATACCGGATGCTTACTTAACTACGCTACGAAACTTAAGGGAGTGCTTTCCTAAGCTGGGTTGTCACTGCCGAAACTGTCTCGCATCGTCTATACTCACATATATATAACCAATATATTGCCAATGCTGTGTCGCTGTTTTGACGCTAGTATGGACGTCGGTAATGTAGTAGGCGTACTTGCGCAGAACTTAATTTGTAAATATTTACTATAAAACTTACTTACTTTAAAATTATGCTATATTATATAAATTAATTATGGTTTTTTATTTAAGACATTTGTCACACACGCCACAAACAATCCAAAACCAGAAATAGTTATCAGAATATTAAAGTACACTAGAAAAACCAAATAAACTAAAAATAATTCAAGAAGAACACACGCCGAACGCCACCAGAACTCCGGCTCTGATCAAAGATGGCCAAGACAGGACGCCGACAGTCTTGGTTTGTTTACATTGGTTACCCACCATAAATTTTCGATATTTCGCAAGCGCGACCCTACATTAGATCTGCCCATACTGGCGTCATTTTATGATTTGGCGGCGACATACAGTGTTTATATATTTATTATATATGTATATGTCTATACTTCGTACTTCTTCCCAAAACTTTGCTTCGCGAATATGTTTCAGGGGTGAGACCCACGCCATGATCAGTTTTTGGATCGCTTGCATCAAAGAGCTTCGCACCAAAAATGGATCAAAGAGAGCAGCTTATGCCCCATTAAACTTTACCAAACCTACCGATTTTTATGGGACACCAAAGATAAGGCTCATCATAACGAAATAAAGAGGGAGGACGAAAGAAATAGGGTGTAAAAATACAGCAACCCTGTCAATATTTTAAAATCAAAAATAAAAACATTGATAAGGCTCAGCCAAGAGCGAGAGGTCTAGGGAGAACAAAAGCAGACTTACTGGATCCGGTAAGTGATTCTATTGTTTTTAAGTATATACACCGATATTAACCTAATATTAATTTGTTATTATACTATCCAAAAAATGTCATTTATAAAATACCTTGCAGAATGCAATAAGTTTTATATAGGTGAAACTTGTAGACCATTAGCCAAACGCATAAAAGAACACATGATCATACATTAAAAAACACAGAATTTCATAAATCAAAAATCTGCCAACACGCATTTGATAACAATCATAGAATAAACTGGGATGCTTCGAGCATTTTAGCAAAGGAAACTTGTTCTAAAAAACGCAAAATCAAAGAAAGTGCGTATATATTATTAAATAAAGATAATTGTGTAGCATCAATTTCAGTTAATTTAAATAACACTTGGTTGCCTTTGCTTGATACTGAAGTATCTTCAGGAAGACTAAAAATTAACTAACTATTCACCTTTTTGTAAAATAAACAATAAATACACCAGCAACCAGTTATCTATGTCACTATGACACTATAACCAAACAAACATATTTTGACATTTAATGTCAAAGATTTCAGAATATTCTAAAACGATAAAAATTTAAATTTTGAAACCTTAATAATAGTAAATTTTTATTTTAATTATTTTTATTCCATTTATTTGACAACGTGGTGGCAGATTTGCTACAGAAACGTCGATTTTTAATTATCTTTACTTGTTTAAATTTTTTTGGTTTTGGGTATCTTTTACCTTATTTTTGGCGTGTACTCAAATAAACCATCCATGGTACCTATATAGAATACGGTACGCAAGACTTTCTGGCCGTGGAATTTTTAATTAGCACCCCCTAATTTTTTATAATGTCGAATTTTAGATACATATCCGTCCGATATCCGCATTTGGCATCATACGTCAGCATAAATGAAATTGTAGTCAGCGTCGACTAATGCGAAAAGCACAATGTTAAAAAAATATTTATAATTGTAGTATTTGTATTGGTAGTAAACGCTTCAACAGATTTGAATAAAATTTGGTATACCTACTTAATGTGGTAAGGTGCTTGTAAAGCTCATAAATTAAAAGTAATGGGTCCAGTGGCGTCTCAGTGGGTACTACACAATATAAGTAAGAAAAAAAAAACGCCACTGACTTTATGAGGTTTTTATAAATTTTCTTAAATTTGACAATAAAAGTTGCAAAGTTTTTAGTTTCTGCATTTTCTACGTTTCTTGCTGCTGTTTTCGAAAAAAAAATTGAAACCACGTTTAGTCATTCTAAAAAGCAGCCCAAAGCAGCATAGAATAATATCCATAGATCAAAAATTCATACGATTTTGAACTCAGTAATAGGGAAAAATGACAATTTTCAAGAAATGCTTACAAAGAGTATATTTTAGGGCAAATACCTGTTTTGTTTTTATTTTTGCTTTTTATATCATATTGTCAATGGTACTTTTAACAGAAATTAAGTAGTTAATATTTTTATTAAAACAAAAGCAAATACAAAAGAAATTTTTAAGGGATCCAAAAAAAAAGTAAAAGTATTAATTCAGCGTAATCATAAAAAAATAAAACTCTTTAAAAAGTTAGTGGCGTACTTTTTTTTCACGAGACAATATTGGCTGTGGTGCCCACTGAGACGCCACTGGATCCAATAATCCTAATTTAGGTAAGGCTCTAAAAAGCGCCCTACTACATTAAATAGGTATACCAAATATCATCCAAATCGGTTAAAGTAAGTTTTAAAGATATTTAAAAAATACAGATTTTTTAAACTTTAACTCCTTGTATCTCAGAAATGAAGCATATTTATGCTATGCTTATAGGAACTTTTTAATAAAAAGACATAAAAAGCACCCTCTAAGCCTCGTACCGTAGTTAGAAACACCCTCATAATAGGACACTTTTTGTAACTAAAAATCTATTTTGACTGCAGCTAAACCCATTAATGTCTATCTGAGCTGTTCCTAAAAGCAATAAAGTATGTAGCACAACAACTAAACAATGAAATTAATGTTGTTCGATCAATTGGAAAAAATCGAGCTGCTGTAAATTGTTTTAATGATGCAACTTTGAGGGATAAGCAATGCATTATTTTGTAGTTCTCGGAATTTTCATCAAAAGATTCTTTTACTTTAATACATGCTGCTGTAATTTCCTTTTGTCCTTCTCCCTTTGGTAATGTCGCAGACAAAGATGCAAATAGTGATGGGTACCTAAAACAACCAGTGTTATTGTTAAAGATCAAATAATTGTTTGAATGTACTTCTAATTGTTTATTTTACAGGATGGTCCAGATCTCAACCAAGAAATTTTAATCGCGTATTCTACGTCAAAAATAAGCCCCAGTTTGTCATATAAACGTACTAGCCCACCTTCTGGTGCCCCCTTCGTTGGGAGTAAATTTGTATTTTTTTCTGAACTTTTGTTTAATCATAATAAAATATATCTATAGCACTTCTAAATATTGTGGCTTTTTGATTGTGAAAGAATTTTTATGATCGGTTCGGTAATTTCCGACAACAAACAAATAATCAAATTTACGAACTTTACCTATTTATTTATAATATTAGTATAAATAAATATCGAAAAAAAATCTATTTACTAAAAATAAGTAAATTAGTTGTTTTGTTCTTATCTATTTTCATAAAAAAGCAATCTGCATTCACAGAGAATCTAAAACCAGGTCGCCCGCGTGACTTGTGAGCATTCTACCACTGGACCACCGGTGCTTATATTTACATGTAGTTACAAACTTTACCCATTTAAAAATATAGCCTATAGCACTCTTGAATAGTGTAGCTTTCTAATTCGAAGAGTTTTAATGATCGGTTTAGTATTTTCGAAGATTAGCCCTTATAAAATTATAGTTTATCCAAGGTAGCCGACCCGTGCCCACTTTGTTGGACGTTATTGCCTAATCCTAGCATATAAATTAACCGCTGGCGCGAGTCGCTTTCCTCCTCTTTCGGCAACGCGACAAGTGTATTGCAAATATAGAAACGAACTGAAGTATATACCTCATGCGGGGTTTGTTTACGCTTTGACGCTCCGTTGCCATGACAACGCTATACTTGCCAGTGGCCAGAATCGCGGGTGGGAGTATCAGTTGTATTGCATGGTAAATCGCTATCTTTTTTAAGGTATTAGTATAGGTTTTGGTCGTTTCCTGTTGGTTTTCACCGTTAGTTTATATTTATAAGGTGCGACACATTTTTCAATTTTAACGATATCGTCGACAAGCGTGTCATTTTTGCTGCATTAAAAGATAGGAGGATTGATTTGTGTATAAAATTTAGGTAAAAGTTAAAATATTTTGTCTTTTGCCTAGACTTTTGAGAGTGGAGTATTTTCAATTTTGCTAAAATGGTAAATGCGCTTTTTCCCCTTCCTGCACTACATCTGTTTTTAGACCTGCGAGCCGCCATTGCTTGACTGTGAAAAAATGTTACACCGGTCTTAGTATTTTCGAAGATTAGCGGCTACAAACAAACAAAGTTACAAACTTTACTAATATGAGTATGATTATACTCACTAGGATTTTAGGATTTTAGGAGTAATTTGTAAATTTGTAAAGAGATACTGACCGCGTATTGTACTGATAGCGCCTGGTGTCTCGGTTATTCGCAGATAAATAAATTTATATTGTTTAAGTTTTAACAGCAGTTAATTTTTTTAGAATAACAAAGTTGAATATATTGAGCACGTAACTAACAAAAACAAACTATTTTACGAGGAAGAAGCTATCGAAATTTGCAATTGTTTATTTAAAAGTTAATAAACAATAGGCTAATAAATAAATAATACTTATAGGGTTTTTAATATTTTATTAAAATATAGATTTTTTACAATAAATCCTAGAAATTTTTATTATTTATCTTTGTTGGTTACTTAGAAATTAATTTTATAATTAAAAGAAATAATTTTTTTTTGTAAAAAAATGTTGTTAGAATGAACATGTTTTGGGTATTAATTGTCGATAGTAAAAAAATACATGAATTTTGGTGAAAAATGGGGTCCACTTGATGTGTTTTTACTCGGTACATTTTTTTGCAAAATTGGGTAGTAATAGGTACATCTATAGAACTGTTAGCAAGGTTATTGTACGCTGTGTTGTTTTATACCCTTTTTGTGTCCATCGTTTTTTTTTGTTTTTGGTGGGTTTTAACAAATTATATTTCTAAGGAACCATTTTCTATTAAACATTAAAAACATATTTTCTAAAAGTATTAGACAATAATTCAGTAGTAAAAGAAGAATTTTGGACTTCCATTGTCTTTATTAATTTATTTATACAAAGTTTTGGGCAGTACTATCTCTGTCCGTTCTCAAGTGTAAAAGTCCGAAATTCTTCTTTAACTATTAAAGATTTTTTTATTAATTTATTTTAATATATTTATATTATTCAGCATAACTTTGAAATTCTAGAAAATTATTTAAATTCGCAAGCTCGTATCCTTATTGGAAATGTAATATCCTATTTACATCTAAAAGAGATACTATAGGACCATCAATTTCGCAGAATGCCATCCAAGAGGTAAATGTAAGTTTAAATTTTGTATTTTTTACCGTTGTTTAGAATATTTATTTTTATTTCCGTTTTTCACTATTATCATACGTATAAAAATATACCTTGCGAGCTCCGTAGTTCATATTTTGTTTGGCGCTGCAATCACACTTATAGCGAACAAATGTACAACTTGGTATTAAATAAAAAATAAATATTAAAATTAGAACTTGGTATTTCCAAACCAAAAACTTAAAATTAAAATCTGGTACACGAAGTGCATTGCTCTTTAAAAGTTGCCTTAATAATGTTTTTACAGAACTCAAAAATTATTTAAAATTAAAACGTTGCAGCACTTTTTAAAAATGTACATTTTTAGTTTTTTAAAATTACTCAAAACCGAGCAAGGTACAACCTTTATTAAAACGGCATTATATAATTTGTTGCATGGTCCAAAAGTTTCCCTATTTAATCGGCAAGATGATTAAATAGGAAAAAATAGATTGAGTTATTTTGAAAAAAAAATAATAATAAAATCTACAGTTTTTAAGAAGTGCTGAAAGTTTTTGGTTTTTAATGTATTGACATTTCCTACCAATTTCGGACACACTGTATTTAAAAGATATTCCACCTTATTAAGAAAACAGATAATCTTAATAAATCTTAAAATATACAGGGTGACTTTTTTCGACGTTCAGTACAGAGATCTTAAAAACCGCGGCAGCTACAGAGATGGCTAAATGGGAAAAGAACTGTAGTGTTTAGAGCTTAGTTTATATTACTTTTGGTCTTGTCGAAAAAAATCATGGCTTGCTAAATTTTTAAAAAACAAAACATTTTTCTCAAAGATTTGCTTTTCTCTGTAACTTAGTTAATATTCGGAATAGAAAAAAGTGTGAATAGAAAACTTTTAGATATGTATCTTCTTAATAGAAAGGTGTAATCCCATATTTAATGTAGTACTCCCTTTTGAGCCACGACATACACTTGCATTTTTTTAAATGGAAATCATAGTTAGCTATGACAATTTTTAAATCGCCTTTTTATAAGCTTTTTAACAATGTATGGCAGAATATTCTTTAAATGGAAAAATAATTTGGTTATAGACATAATAATTTTTGAATTTGTTTGTCTTTCTACTTGACCAAGAAACAAGTAAACCAGTATTGTTAAAAATTTCTTTATTTGTTTTTGACAGCCTTTGCAGTGATTATTTTAACTCCCATATATGCTCGTGAGACTCAGTTTACGTAACAATATAATTTACAATAATGGCTTATAAGCGTTGTGTCCAAAAGGCAACAAATTTGGTTTAAAAAGGTAGTTGTCGGAGTATAGGAGAAGCGTCAGAAATTTCTATATTTTTGTCTACGTATTAAAGACGTTAAAATACAATTACCCTCAAAATTTAAAGACGATTAACCACTTGGAATCTGAGATAAATTTAATTAAAAATTGAATATTTAACATGGATGGCATTCGCTGTTTGTAGTTCTGTATCCGTTTTTTAGTTATTAGAAGAAAACTAGCCTTCAGATATTTTAGAAAAACCAACAATCTTTAAATAGATTTGTTTTGAGTTTATAAAAAAATATATAAATTGTTTTGACCATCTAGTTATTATTAAGAAACAGCTTAAAGTTCAACAATTTATAAAAAATATACTTACCAGCGAGTCGGGCTGAAAAAGCTTGGCAACGCTGTTGTTAAAGAGTTATTGCAAGTTGCCTTATAAGAATCGAGCATTATTTATAACTCATTTAAATAGTACTTTTATCATCATATTTTAGAATTATTGCACATCATACTGATCAGTGTTAAATTCAGATTTTTTTCTGTGAAAGTTTAATACTTCCGGGGATTCGGCAGTTACCAAAAATTAATTACCCCCAAAAAGTTGAAAAGCAAAAAAGTATTCCTGCTTACTTACTTACATTAAATTTCTCCGTGGGTGACTTTTTTGTTTGGTGGGCAATGTCCTCGCGAGCCAACCCTTGAATTCAACGCTGATATTGATATTAGTAATAATAAAGAAAAAGAAACTTTTATTTAAGTCAGTATTTATATTTATCGCGGTTAGCGATTGGTTGTATGGTCGTATTTCTTTCAGGTATTTTTAAACAATTACAGAAATACATTTAAAGAAGCGAATTTATAAGTATTTTCCACCCCAAAATATTACAGTTGTGTTTGACAGGCGTTTGGCACGCACAAACAGTTACAAAGTTAAAATAAGACACTGCTAACACCAAAATAAGTCATGCATTAAAACCGGCATAAATAAAGCCAGACACTATCCTTATTAAAAGAGTCCCTATTTCACCATGCATCTGCGCAAACTCAGATGTCAAAATTAGGCCTACTATTGGTGTAATAAATTAAAAATACAATACACTGATTATTTAGGGATCGATCTATACTGTACACTGTACATCGGTTTAGTCACGTGATCATTTATATGGTGAGCAACGGGGTGCTTACCATTCGGTCGCAATCGTTGGTGTCAAAATCCATTGGTATTAGAGAAATATGGCAGAGCGAAATAAGGCCTGGCACTAATAATACCGACCTTATTTTGACGTCTGAGTTTTTTTACAGAAAAAATTTTTGCGGAAAATTGGCAGTGGTACCAAACGGTACCGTCTACGATGGTCAAATTTTATATTAGTTTAAGATACTAAAGAAACATCTTGCGTAAAAAATTAAAATAGCTAACTTAAAAAATGCGATCTGTACAATTTGTTTAATTTTCGTCGATCTGTGAGTACTTACTCTGTATAATAACTGGAAAACTAAAAATTTGTAATATGTAGAAACTTTTATAGTCGAATTGGGTCCCGATGTTGACTTTTAAAATATCGTACCATTTTTTTATTGAAAACTATAAAACCGTTAAAGAACGTAAAAAAAATAAGCGTTGTAGTATTTTTACTTTTTGGACCATTTCTAGTAGGAACTCTAATAAAAGACCATTTAAAAAATTACCCTTCTTGATATTTCCCTGACTTTAGTATTATTTTCAATAAATAGTAGTTGGAGTCCTGATGGTCAATAAGCCGTCCGAAATTGGCCTTGTTTGTTGCGGAAAAATAGCAATGGTACCCAGGTGGTACCACCTACAGCAACCAGTTTTAGTTGGCTTTAGGCAATCATAAAAGCGCATCGGTGCAAAAATTTTAGGTCGCTTACTTGAAAAATGCAACTCGTAGCGTGGTTCATAGAAATTATTATTTTTCCCCGAAAAAGGGTACCTAAACGGTACAACCCACGATGTCCAATTTTAATAAGCTTGAAAAGGCTGTAAAAACTTTTAATCGCGCAAAGTTTCAAGTGTCTAACCTAAAAAACGCGCATACCACTCTAAGTGATATAAGCGCTTATAAAAATACCGGATCCTCCTAGTAAGGCAACTTGCCATAACTCTTTAATCTTTTTGTTTTTGACAGCATAGCGCGTTTCAAAACACCGGTTAAAAACAATTTAGGTATGTGATGTTTTATTGGTATTTAATTAGTAAAGCAATCGTGTGAATCATCGTGTTTTAAACTTTAAAATAACTTATTCTCTGGGGTTATGTCAATATTTTTTAGGAAAAGTCGCGTATTTGTTGTTGTTCCTGTTTTTTAAAAATTATCGTAAATATTTCGGATAGAGTGGTAATGTGGTGCATGTTTACTTTTTGAAGAAAATAGCTCGAAAAATAGGTAAACAAAAAATGGAATGCAGTAATTTTTAAAAGGCAGTATGTGCAAACCAAGCTGAATATGTATTAGTAGCTTAGTCAGAGTCCTCTATATATATATATATATATATATATATATATATATATATATATATATATATATATATATATATATATATATATATATATGTATATATGACATGTTTAACGTGTGTTGACGTCGCACAGAGCATTTTTCGGCCATGTTCATCAGAAATATAGTTTATAGTACAATAAGAATAACCGTTTACAAGACACATTTTAATTATTATTAGGTCGCAACCTCTTCGACTTTAAATAAAACCTTCGGAATTATATCTTTCCACAAATATTACTTTAAAAACAATGCAAAACAAAAAGCATAAATTAACATTGTAGCTTATAGTAGGGGAGGTAGCGCTATGTTTTTCATACCAATTTTATACCGAATGAATTTTATTTGTAGCAGTAAAATAGTGTTAGATAGTCAGCAAAATGAGCGTCAGTTGCCGCTCCTGCGGTATAGTCAACGGTGGCCTCATATTAAAGTCGTTAAAAAAAAAAGTTACAAAAAGTAATTTTATACCTTGTCAATTTTTGAGACAGTTTTATAATGAGGTTTTTATAAAAAGAACGGTTTTAAATAATATTATAAATATGCTAAAAATGATATGATATATCTATTTCTAAACCCAAAACGTAATAAACGTGTTTTTAAAATTCTTGACTTTGACAAATAAGCACCTGTGACCTGTGGCAGTCAGGTTTTTCAGGTGAAACTATCCCTATAGTATAATGCAGTTTTTAATCAATTGCATCATAACCGCAGGAAATAAACCCAGCAACCCCTATATCACCGAATTCCTCGTGACAATCTCTATCCATTGTTAAAAAAAATATATATTGTATTCCATTTAAAAAATACGTTACATCGTGCTGTAACTTTTTTGTTTTTGTTTCAAATGTTTTTCTAATTAGATAATTAAATTGTACGCAAAATAGCTATATTTGTTTTTTAAAAAAATACAGGAAAGTTCAAAAATAGGACCCTGTTTACTTTAAAAAGAATAACCCTGTACATCCAACATATAATTATTTTTGTGGAAATGTATTTTCTCATCCGGCACAACTTTTTATGAAAAGGCTCTTTTTTCGTAAAGTTAGTATTAAAAAGGTTCTCATTTGGTAAAAACTTCCGAAAAAATGCTGTATTAATTTAACGTTATAGAAACCTAACCTCAAACAGTTGGTGGTTTAAAAAGGGCTTCTTTAAGACACAAAGTCCCTTAATGGTCTTTTTCTTAAAAGATGTTGCGATCTGTGGGAACTTTTAAGAAGTTTAAAAGTTGTCATTTTTTGTCAAATGTTTGCTTATGTTTATCGTTTTTTTAGGAAATGTATTAAATATCTTTAGGTTGTAATTGATTAAACGCCTAAAACTTTATGTTCTTATTTGAAAGTATAGGTTATAACTTAAGGTGTATTACAAAGAAGCTATAGTATACTTAAATTACTACGTTTGTGCTACTTACCAATCCAGAAAACAAAATAAAAAGCAAAAAAATTGAAAGTCCAGATCGCTTTATAAAAACACCCATAAATATGGTCGTCTGAAAAGTGTAGGCTATAGTCAACATGAGTTGATTCTCAAAAATATGCTGAAAACATGTTACAATTTTGTGTAGTCTAAAAATTAACACATCGAGCATCTTATTGGTTTCTAATAATTCAATATTAAAATGTATTAACTTTAGTTTTAGTCCAGTAACTAGACTATTTACCATCTGATATCTATTCTTTACGGCTAATAATAGGATTATCATAATGAAGCATTCAATAATTGGGTAACAGAAAAAACTAAAAGTAAAAAAGGGTGACCAGGGCGATAGAATTATCCCCCATTTACGATTTATTTCTTTGGCAAAGAAAAATAACTTATGTAAGATAATGTAAACACTAGAAATATTGAAAACGTTAAACGCAGCTTGCAACTTTGAAATATTTGAAACATTTTATTTTCAAATTTAGATCCGTTACTTAACAAAGCTTTATCAATCAAAGAGAATTCACTAAAAAGTTGGTGCCAATAGGATCTTTTTCTATAAGAATTAAGTATTGCGTCAAGATTTATTAGATATACTGATCCTATTACTGCTACCCCCAAAATGTAAAAGGCAGGATTAAATAATTTAAATATTTCTAACTGCTCCTGTATGACTTTATAGGCCAAAAATGTCACTAAAATTGCCAAAAGCATAACTTTATTTTTGTAGTAATTTTCTTGGTATAACGTATTGCTTTTGAAGTCAAAATAAGGAACAACACCAATTAATTGTGCAAACTTGGCAAAGGAACTAAAAAGAAAACTTGACTGTTTGACTCCATGTTTTTTTGCTTGCTTGCATTGCTTTAATTTTTACCCAACAATGTTTCTAGTTTACTAATCTAATCGGAACATTATTGATAGTTCATTATAATTATCTTTAGATATATTAAAAGATATTTCAACGATTAAATTACCAATCAACTATAATTAATAAAAAAAACAGATATTTGTATTAAACCTTAAAATATATATGTAAAAAAAATTACCAAATGTGGAAACATTTTAATTATTAATTTAACGAAATAAGTTATCCATCTTGGATTTTTTTATAGTAAATTCTATTCTACCAATAAAACCCTTTTATTTGATACCCATATTGAGGTAGTAATGAAAAAAATTTCTTAAGCAGCCATTTTGTGGCGGCGGTTATCTTGGATTTAAATTTTTTGTGCTTTTGTGCTCTATTCTACTAATCAAGCCTTTTCGTTTGATACCCATATACGCGCATTTAGTCTGACGTCACACAATATTACATGTTCCTAACCTTCAATAACATACATATTAGAGGCAGTCTTGCCACTTAGCTGTGCAAACAACTGCATGCTTAAAGAGCAATAAACTTTAGCGCTGCATAATCTTACTCGTCAGCAGGACCACAAGCCATAGATTATAATCTTATCATATTTCTTTCTCATGCGCTTTTTCACACTGCTTTAAAGGCTGTCTCTAAAGATATATTCTTAAAGTTTTGTATGGAATCCAAACAAACAAAGATTTTTATGTAAAATATACTTTATTTTTCATTTTTGCTATATTAGTCGCACTATATTTTAACCCATTTTGATCGCAAATAACTTAAGAACAAATAAAGTTATTAAGATGCGGTTTTCGCGAAAGAGCTCAGATTTTTAAAAGTTTTTTATTATATTTGGCCATTTCGTTTTGACATTCCGTTGACACATAAACAAAATTGCCGATTCTCCGGTATAAGGCAACTTTGATATTTCAAATGGAACATCCTGTATGTTTTATTACCACCTTAAAATTCAGTTTTTCACCGTTATAAAAAAGTAACATATGTTTTGATTATTTTCAAAAATAATAGATTTATTGATCTTTATAAAATTGACTTTATGGCATGTGAGAGCATTATTTGCCAATAAAAATTGTCTACATACAGGGTTAAAGAAAAAAAATACGGCTTTTAAGTTATACGTTGTTCAAGAAATAATAGTTTTACTAAAGTAAAATTATATATATATATATATATATATATATATATATATATATATATATATATATATATATATCTATATAAATTTATATTGTTAAAAATACTCTTAATTGCCTTGAAGTCAATTTTTTAAAAATAAATAAATTTATTATTTTTTGCAATTACCATAACTTTTGTTACATTATTTTAAGGGGAAAAGATTGAACCTTAAGATGGTAAAAAAATATACATGTTGTTCCATTTAAAATATCAAAGTTGCCCTGTATTGTAAAATCGGCCATTTTGTTATTATGTCAACGAAATGTTACAACAAAATGGCGAGGATATGATATTAAAAAATCTAAAGCCTTCTGCGAAGACTGCATCTTAATAAGATTTTTTGTTTTAAAGTTATTTGCGATCAAAATGGATCAACATAGAGTCGGACACCCTGCATTTTATATTAGTTTTATCAAAAATTATTACGAGGAACCTTTCAGCACTAATATCATCAATTCGTAAACATTATACTTTTCTTCACATAGTTAGGTTAGTCACAGCTCCCTAAGTCACTCAGATCATGGCTTAGTTACTATATCTTACCCTGCACATCCCGAGGTAAATGAATGCATGCCACCACGCACTGCATGGCACTACAACTCAGCCAACTGGGATGGCCTGAGGGACTTCATCGCCACTTACCCCTTGGATTCCATCTGCTTTTCTTCTCGTGATCCCTCTGAAATTTGCAATCAACTAACTGTATCAATTCAATTGGGCATTGAAATCTAAATTCCACACACCATCAAGAACCTGAAACAATCTAATAGCAAACCCTGGTTTTCCAAATCTTGTGATAAAGCTAGAATTTTAAAAGTTCAGGCTTACAAGAAATTTCTACAGGATCCTAGTCCAGAAAACCGACAGGCCAGCATTAAAGCAAGAAACTACCATAATCAAATAATTTCTATAGCCAAAGACTCCTTCGACAATCGTATTAAAAACAAAGTTCCTTCTTGCTCAAATGGCTTTCCGGTCCTTTCCGAAAAACATAATTAGGAATTTTTGTATCAGTTCTTTTCCACCACTAACTTTGGAAGATGAAATTATTTCTACCGCTAAAGGAAAGGCAGAACTATTTGCTAAACAATTGGCTGCCAATTTAACCCTTGACCCTCCTGTAAATCATCCAATTCCAGCTATTACCCCAGTTCCTCAAAAAATGTGCGTATCCTTTCTGCTCTTCACACCAAGAAATCGTCTGGGCTGGACGGCATACAAGCAGTTGTTTTAAAAAAATGTGCTCCAAAACAAGCACCAATCTTAACTCGAGTTTCTTACGACACAGGTATCTTTCCGGAGAACTGGAAAGCTCCACGTGTTCAACCTATTCCCAAAAAAGAATCAAAATCTCTTCCATCTAACAATAGACCAATTTCAATTCTCTCAGTTCTTTCTAAAATAATGGAAAAATTCATTAATTTACAAATGCTTTAGTATTTAGAAAAACACAAAATTTTGCATGACCGGAAGTATGGATTTCGCCACAAAAGATCTACAGCAGACCTTCTTTCCTTCGTATCACCTGCTGGAATAAGTCTCTTGAGTTTCTAGGTGAGTCCCAGATCGTTGCTCTTGATATATCCAAAGCTTTTGACTAGGTCTGGCATGCCGCCCTTCTTAATAAACTTCACTTCTATGGCCTTTCATCCCTATACGGCCCAACTGGACAGGCCCTCGAACTTCCCACTTTGTTCGTTCTTCGTTTATCTCTAGAATTTCTAGAATGTGGAACCTGCTGCCCGCGAAGGTCTTTCCTTCCCCCACAAATCTTTAAGTATTTAAGTACCGTGTCAACAAACTCCCTCTTACCTCGCTTAAGACACCCACGGTACGTTCGTATTTAGGCTTTTAGCCTTGTGGTTTGTCCAAAGATAAAAAAAAAAGGTAATAATTATCACAAATAATCACGAAAATTTAGAGTCACAGTGTCACAAATAGCCTATACTAGTCACAAACAATTTAAAACGCACAATAAACTTTTGTCAATTTGTAAAAACCAAATGATATTTTAACAGAAATGGCGCAATTTTTTTGCACATACACTTCC
>JACEGR010002269.1:0-134602 GCA_014170235.1 Listronotus bonariensis | reverse complement strand
AACTGAGCCCTGAGGGTACTCCAGCATTTACTTGGTGAAAACTTGAAGAATGGCCGTCCACAATAACTGATATACGTCGATCAGATAGATAACTAGAGAGCCAAGTACAGAGTTTAGTTGAAAGACCATAGGAGGGAAGTTTATTAAGAAGTGCGGCATGCCAGACCTGGTCAAAAGCTTGGATATATCAAGAGCAACGATCTGGGACTCACCTAGAAACTCAAGAGACTTATTCCAACAGTGTGATACGAAGGAAAGAAGATCTGCTGTAGATCTTTTGTGGCGAAATCCATACTGCCTGTCGTGCAAAATTTTGTGTTTTTCTAAGTACTTAAGAATTTGTGAATTAATTAATTTTTCCATTACTTTACAAAGAACTGAGAGAATTGAAATTGGTCTATAGTTAGATGGAAGCGATTTAGATCCTTTCTTGGGAATAGGTTGAACACGTGCAGCCTTCCAGCTCTCCGGAAAGATACCTGTGTCGTAAGAAATTCGAAAGAGCCGAGTTAAAATTGGTGCAAGTTCTGGAGCACATTTTTTAAAAACGATTGCTGGTATGCCGTCCAGCCCAGACGATTTCTTGGTGTTAAGGGAGGAAAGGATACGCTTAATGTGTTTTACTTTAAAAATAATATCGGGCATTTTATGAGGAACTGGATAATTTACGGGAGGGTCAAGGGTTGAATTGGCAGCAAATTGTTTGGCAAATAGTTCTGCCTTTCCTTTAGCAGTAGAAATAATTTCATCTTCCAAAGTTAGTGGTGGAAAAGAACTGGTACAAAAATTCCTACTTATGTTTTTCGCAAAGGACCAGAAGGATTTGCTGCCATTTGAGCAAGAAAGAACTTTGTTTTTGATACGATTGTCGAAGGAGTCTTTGGCTTCAGAAATTGTTTGATTGTAGTAGTTTCTTGCTTCAATGCTGGCCTGTCGGTTTTCTGGACTAGGATCCTGTAGAAACTTCTTGTGAGCCTGAACTTTTAAAATTCTGGCTTTTTCACAAGATTTAGAAAACCAGGGTTTGTTATTGGATTTTTGGGGTTCTTGATGGTGTGTGGAATATAGGTTTCAATGCCCAATTGAATTAATTCAGTAAGTTGATTGCAAATTTGGGAAGGATCACGAGAAGAAAAGCAGATGGAATTCCAGGGGTAAGTGGCGAAGAAGTCCCTTAGGCCATCCCAGTCGGCTGAGTTGTAGTGCCATACGGTGCGTGGTGGCATGTATTCATTTACCTCGGGATGTGCAGGGTAAGATATAGTAACTAAGCCATGATCTGAGCGACCTAGGGTGCTGTGACAGATGTTTCATAGAGTTCGGGATTTGTAGTAAGAAAGAGATCTAAGGGATTTGAACTATGATTTGGGACTCTAGGAAAGTAGGTGGGTTTCATAATAAGGTTGGTAAGAGAGTTACTGACTGCGAAGATTTCGGCTGCTCTGCCTTGGGGGTCAGTTTTTGAAGAGCCCAGCCAATCCTTATTATGGACATTGAAGTCGCCAAGCACGATTACTTCAGCCGATTGAAACTGAGAAATTATGCTATCGATCTTTGTTGAAAGAAAGTCAAAGAATTCGACATAGGAATTATTAGATGGGGACCGGTACAAACAGCAGATAAATTTAGTTGAAGACCTAAGGGAAAGTTTGAGCCAAAGGATATCAGGCCTACCCGATTCAAGATTAGAAACTCGAGCACAAGCCAGATCGTTGCGGACGTAAGCACATACGCCACCATGTGGGCGGAAAGACGAAATAAGTTCGTAGCCTGGGAAGAGAAGGTGGCTGGTTGAAGATTTAGAACTTATTTGTGTTTCCGTTAGAAACAGTATGTGGGGCTTAGATGACTGAAGGTGATGGTGAACGGAGTTTATATTGGTGTTAAGCCCACATATGTTTGCAAAAGAAATTAAACTTCTCGATGAAGGCCTCCCGGATGCACCCCTCGCCCGGAGATCCGAATGGAGGGGTATTTTACCTCCGGAATATTTTACTTCCGGGTGTGCCGCCATCATTTGTACATAGTTTGGGGGTTAAAAGGAAAAAAAAGAAAAGAAAAAGAAGGAAGAAGGAAAACTGACTCACAAACCCAGAACCCGAAACGTCCGTTAAGACTTCACGAGTTCTTTAAAGGGTGAGTGGGGTGGTACCTCCTCAGGCGAGGAAAGCTCCTCTACCACCTACCAAATGTATTTCTGTAATTGTGTTAAACAAAACCCTACAACACAAAACAATAAAGAAAATCTACTAAAATTTTTTCCCCGTTTTTTAGGTTAATGGTATTGTCAACATAATTTTCAATAACTCTAAATTATGGGTACAAGCACTATTTAAATAATGCCAGTATTAATAATTTCCGAGCTTAATAAGGCAACTTCCAATAATTCTCTATAATCTTTACATTATGTATGTATGTATCCCATTAGAGAAAATTATTAACAAAGATCATACTACTGACATCTAAGGTAATTTAGTCGGCTATTTGTCTGCAACTGCAACCAGTTACAAAGACCATAAAAGCAACAATTTTATCTTTCTACTTACACAAGAGACAGTCAGCGGCATTTCCAGCTTTTCCAACTGAAAATATTGTTCTGTTTCGCCCTTTTAGTAGTTTTTAATCGCACTAATTTTAAAACTTTCGTGCCAATTCGCTATTAGTTGACGTCGGACGGCGCTAAATTTCAATTTGCCCGCCTGCACTTTGTTTATTGTTCTATAAATTCGTTCTGTTGTGCAGACTGTCTGGCACCCACTCTCGGTTTAATTGGATAATGTGCCGTTAAAGAAAATCATGGATTGTTCCTAGAGAAAAATAATTGAATGTCCAGGAAAAACGAACAAAATTATAAAAATGAAAGGATTTTTTTTTGTGGGGATGTGCCTTGTCACAAAAATCAATAGGTTTCTTAAAAAATATTAAATTGGTATCAAAAGGTACAAATATTTTAAGGGTGTATTCCTGGGGTCAATATAAGACTTTTTGTGTCCCAAAAATAGGTTAATGAAACAAAACAAGTCAACATTTCTTGGGTAGTAGGAGATCCAATAGTATATAGAATGTTTCAAAAAAAAGCGTAAGTATAAACGGTGGGGGAGTCAATCATTGGGAAGTTATGGCGGTACAAAGATGACAGAAATATAAAAAAATATCTGAAAAACGTTAAAAATTATTCTATCGCTTTCATTTTTTTAAAACAAAAAATAAAAACCACATTTTTATGCCAACTTTACTTCCCCTAATGATCGAATGATCGACTTTTAATTTTGATCCCATAGTTTATACAACCTACTACCCTTTATTTTGAGCAAGGAATTACATCTTCAAATTTTTCGCATTTATACTGTTAATCGCTTTTTCATAGAATTTTCTCAGGAACACAGTTGTACGCGGGGGGCAATTTCTCCCCCTCCCTCCCCCAAAGCCCTCTGAATGGGCTTGTTTAGCGGGTTTAGGATTTATGAAGGGCCTTATTTTGTGTGAACAGTGTAAAGATGACATTATTCTGCTATCTTTGCCCCCCTCCCCAGATTAAACATAATAAAGTGAGTTTGGAAAGAAATTGAAGGTGAGGACCTTTTTTGGCTTTTTAAGGGAAAGAAGGACGGCATGTTTCTCACAACACATTTTGTAGGTGAGGGCTTTTTTTGCTTTTTAAAATGTTTACTTGTTAAAGAAGGACGGTAGGTTTCTTACACATTTTTGTAGGTGAGGACCTGTTTTGTTGCTTTCTTGCCTCCTCCCTCCCTAAAAATAGTTTTCTGCGTACTGACCTGCTCTGGAATGCGCCATTATTTTTATATTTCTTTGACCGCAATTTGGAAACATCCTGTATAAAGAAAGAATTAAAATGGTTGTGTATTTTACTAATAAATTTTCAAAACCAACATCAATATTCACTTAGTAAATAGTTAAAAAACACTGTCAAACAAAAACAAGTTTCTTGTTGAATTTACTCTTGTCTGATGGTCTGAGAAACAAACTTTCAATACAACGTTTAATGTGAAGACTGGTATTATTTATACGTCTTAAAAGCTTTTCTTTAAAGCTAAGTTGGTTGGTAACCAAGTATGTATGTGTAAACGGAAAACCTTTATTTATTAGATTGTTTTATTTAACTTTTTTTTCAATAGGGGTCGATAAAATGAACATAACGTTTATTTTTAGTAACAGTAGAATTATTTATATAAAATTGTACTTATTAAAGTTTATATTAATTAAAGCCGTAATCCTGAGCTAATTCTATAAACAAAAGTAAATATAAAGATAGGTCTGGACTGCCGGTCCGGACCTATCTTATATTTTATCCATAAGGAAGAAAAGGCAAGTGCTTAGAGGCCCGCATGAAAAAGAGGCCCCGCGAATCGGTATGGGGGCCCCGCGAATGAGATGAAAGGTTGTAAAATGTGAAAATTCGTCAATAAAGGTAGAAATTTCTTTTTTTTGTTTACAGTGGTATAGATGACCCTTCTTTTTTTGTCTTTAAGTAGTTGAAGGGGCTTTGGCTTTAGATTTTTTGACTTTATTGTTATCAAAAAGGGGAAGACCTTTTTTTCTTCTCAATTTTATTAAAAAGGGCCCCATTGCTTGGCGGCCCCGACAGAGTTAATCCGGCCCTTGGTCCGGAAATGCATTGTTTCCAGTGCCGGATTAAGACTTCCTGATCCCTAAGCAGTGGTGCCCCTAATCATAAAATTTTTGAGGATCAAAAAAGTCCTCACTTTTTAAATAATACATTTCTTTTAAGTTACCCCAAATTTTTTGCAGAACAAAAAAAAGATTACCACCTCTTTCCAACATGCAACATTTTTTATCACTAAAATTTTTGAATAGCAAAAATATCAGGTTTAAGGCAACCTTTTTCAATCATACAACGTTTAACTACAACTTTTTTTAAACACAAAAAAGGTGCCCCCTTTGTGTTGCCCCCAAAAACGTGATACCTTAAGCAATTGCTTAATTTGCTTATAGGTTAATCCGGAACTGATTGTTTCCAAGACACAGAATGTTAAACTTTTATATAAACTTTAATTTTTTATTAATATCTCAAAGATTTCTGATCCGATTTTGATAAAATGTGGCAGTGTTAATAACAGTATTAAGGGTCACTTTGATCCTCATTTGGTTATATGCATTGAGTCCAATACCGCCTGGTGTGGCTCATAAACACATATTTCTAACAAAAGAAAAATAAACAAAAAACTTTTTTACCACAATTGACTTTGTTTGTGACTTGGTGACACCTTTGACATGCAGTATATTGATTTTGCCTTAATACCAAGTGGCTGTGTACCAAATATCATTATATCATTAATGCTCAGTTTTACAATTTCGAGTTCAGTTGAACTCAACTGGTTGTTAAACTGGCCCATTTAAAATATATTGCTGCCAAAACTGACAGCAGTTTATTTTAAATGAGCCGGTTTAACCATCAGTTGAGTTCAGCTGAACCTAAACCTAAAAATCATTTAGAACGGCTTTTAACCGGGGTATACACGCTCATGCAAACCTGAAACGCACTTGCATGCAAGCAAATGTAAAATAAAGCTTTTGATACACACGATTCAGATGTACCTGTCAATTTAGTGTCAGTTTTGGGTGCGGATGGTGTTATCAACTTAAACACAAGCGTAATTCAGCGAAAAAAATATTTTATTTTTGTCAATGTATTCATTACTTTTAACTTTCCAAAAGTATGGATAACCTTGGTACATATCAATAAATTCACGCATTACATCTTCTTGGCGCCAAAAAGACATTTTGTTAACGCAAAATCAACAATTTTAGCCCTGTTAACGACGTTTCTAATCTGAAACGTTAACTGACGTGTCCTACACATGAACAAGTTTGCACGACACGGGCCACGAAAAATCAAACTTGGGCATCGAGCCGCATGCCCAGCCAGATGTGTCAATTTTTTAATACACACGATCAAATTTGCGGGCCAGCATTGGCTTTTTTGACAGATGTGACAGTTTTGCATGACCGTGTATACCCCGGTTTGCAATGTCGAATCAAACATTGAGTTAGTATACTCACATTGATAATGAATACCTAATAAGTTACTCCCGTTATTGTAGTTTTAAAAGAATAAAATACATTTTTTATTGTGGTAACTAGGGTTACTGACTTTTAAACCATACCAATGACATTGATTTGTTGTTCAGATGTTTTTTCCCTACAGGGTAGATTTTGTTTATATATATATATATATATATATATATATATATATATATATATATATATATATATATATATATATATATACAGGGTGTCCCGGAATTAATTAAACATAGGTGAATGTAGGATACCTGACATGATAATAAAGGTTTGAGCTCAATATCGCTTAGCAAAATCTTATCGGTTTTCATTCTACAAGGTGTTAAAACTATTTTTTACCAAACATTTAGTGAAATATCTCGGAATCCACTGGACAGATTAAAGTGAAATTTTGTGTACTCTTACTATTTGGGATGACGAACACGAATATGATATATATTTTGCCACTACCATTAGATGGCGCCACATACAATATCATTGATTGATTAAAATGGTCATAACTTTTTGACCTCCTGTATGCACATTTGCGAGTGGAAATAATAAAACAACATTTAATTTTAGTCAAAAAGGTATACTTCTTTGACTCCAAAAAGTAGACCGTTTTCGAAATAAACGACTTTTTATTAGGTTACCGTCAGGAATTGTTGCAAAAGATTGTGGAAGGAGTCAATATCATCAGGGCCCAAGAAGAATCGTAATTTGGAGTCAGGCAAAATTTAAATAAAAAAATTAGACAATGTGTCCTAGTGAATGGTAAACATTTATTATAATCAATAGCCTTTTTTAACTTTATCGTTGTTAATTAAATTTTAGAGTGTTTATGCGCAACCTAATAAAAAGTCGTTTATTTCCAAAACGGTCTGCTTTGTGGAAATCAAAGAAGTATACCTTTTTTGACCAAAATTAAATGCTGTTTTATTATTTCCACTCGCAAATGTGCATACAGGAAGGTCAAAAAGTTATGACAATTTTAATCAATCAATGTTATTGTATGTGGCGCCATCTAATGGTAGTTGGAAAATAGTATCATATTCGTGTTCGTCATCCCAAATAGTAAGAGTACACCAAACTTCACTTTAATCTGTCCAGTGGATTCCGAGATATTTCACTAAATGTTTGGTAAAAAATTAGTTTTAACACCTTGTAGAATGAAAACCAATAACATTTTGCTAAGAGATATTGAGCTCAAACCCTATATTTTCATGTCAGGTATCCTACATTAACCTATGTCCAATTAATTACCGTACACCCTGTATACATAATATAACTAAATATAAAAACTCGTACTTAATTTGGCGTTGTTCTCAGACATCTTTTTATTTCTGCAAAAACCCAAATTAATAACTGTATTTTCTCAACCTAATAAAAATTTTATCTTCTCTAAAAGTAACGAAAACGCCGCGCAAGGGACTACTGTACATTAATACATTAATTAATCTCCCTCTGCTTATCTTCTCTATAATAAAACCAGCATAACTATAATATACTGGATTTTATGGGAGCAAAAAGCTGTAAAAATATAAAAGAATAAAGCTATAAACTGGAAATATAAATTAAGGTTTATATGAAGGTATAAGGTTTATACGAGGCAACTGGTCAAGATTTCTTGGGGGTAGGAGATCCAACATGTAATATACAGAGTGTTTTAAAACAGGGGGTAATTGCTTGTTTAAAATTAAAGGTAGATAGTTGTATACACATTGGATTAAGGGGGGTAAGGTATTTAATTTACAACTCACGTTTTCAAAGTCGGTGCCCCTGATAACTCCAAAACTACTGCACCGATCCTTTTGAAATTTTAAACACTATTTCTGTACATCATTTACGAGGTAACGCTGTCGAGTTTTTTTTTAAGCGCATTGGTTTAAGGGGGGTAAGGTATTCAATTCACAACTCACGTTTTCAAAGTCGGTGCCCCTGATAACTCCAAAACTACTGCACCGACCCTTTTGAAATTTTAAACACTATTTCTGCACATCATTTACGAGGTAACGCTGTCGAGTTTTTTTTTTCATAATTTTGATTTTGCAATAACAAATTAGCCGATTTTTTCCCACAAAATTGTGTTTTTCACTTCAAAGTGTTCGAAAAAATGAAAAAAATTTGGAAAAACAAAAAACTCGACAGCGTTACCTGGGGAAAACTATTATCTAACGAATGAACTTTGATTTTTTGATTTCGGATGATCCAGCACCAAGTTATGAGGGGCACCGCAATTCAACTTTTTTCGAGACACGTCCGAACAATTGCTGCCATTGCCGTATTTTTTAATATTTTTTGTAAAAATTTGATGAAACATTCTTCGAATGTCATACTTTAATGTACCATTGGTTGAGTAAATAAATTTTAACTGTGTCGTCAGAAAAAAATCACGAAAACATGGCTTTTTTTGTACGATTTGACCTTAGCCCCTTAAAAGTCATCCATTAGGGTGACGGTACAAAAATGGCGAAATAATAATGTTTTTACATTTTTATCTCAAAAACAAAAGGCGCTAGAATAATAAAACTTCACACTTTTTACACTTTTTCAGAATTATCTGAAGAGGTGGAAATAAACTACCCCTATCGTTCTTGTTTACTTAATTTAAAGAAAAACTTACGCAACGCCTTGAAAAAAAACAATTTAAATAGCCTGGTTTATTTAAGAACTTTTACATTCCTTGTATTTTGTTTAATTTAACTTATCAATTTAAAAAATATAAAAAATTAAAATCTAAACATAACGTGTTGGGACGGGGAAATTTATTTTATAAACAAATATATTTATCTACTCCGTATTTTAAATACAATACAATAAATACTTCTTTTGTTTTTAGGACAAAGCCTTTTTATTCGCGATATCTCCCTAATGGTTGACTTTTGATCCAACATTTATAAAACAAACAACTCTTTATTTTAATCAAGAAATCACCTCCTTAAGTCCTTTGCACTTATTTTGAAACACCCAATTTATTGTAAAAAAAAGCTGTGATAAAGAAATTAAAGGGCATACATCATACTCAGTAATGTAAAGGGTAATATGAACGAGGTAATGTTACCAGTAATTTTAGTACTACTACTTAATTACCGCAGATCGGTAACATTAATTTTTCTTTTTCCACTCTATACTCTAACTAAATCAACAAGCGAAAACTCTATGTCTGGGCCCATTTGGTAGACGGGATTTTGTTTCAGTTGTAAAATAACTAATTGGCTGTAGACATTTTAAATTTACCATCGTCAACAGCCGCAACCGAGAAAACCTTTAGTTACTTGGATTTATTCATCGGCAAAAGAACAAACAGGCTTACTGTAAAAGGCTGGAAAACTAACTTAGGTTACCGCTAATTATAATTTAGTAAATAAATAAGATTATTTAAAAAAGCAAAAGCTACTGAGGAAGAATTATAAAAAAAGATATCGGTTTCGAAGTTATAGACTTGACTCAGTTAACGAAAAAGAAGAATCAGGTGATGAGGTTGGGGATGATGATGAGGATGATTTACAGTTTTCCACTCTATTACGAAATCTATTCTGAATCTGACTAGTTTAAAAAAACATTATTGTTGTTTTTCGTTATGTTAAACAGTTTTTAAATAAACAAAAAACTTGTATTACCTGAAAATCTATTAAAATACTGCTATAAGCTATATAAATTACCAATGTTACCGTAATATTACCGATTTTTAAATTACTGGTAATTTTACATTCTTAATTATACTTATTTTTATATCCCTCAATGTGCAACAGAAATAATAAAAATGCCCGAGACACAAACACTTCTAAATATGGTCTGTCGGTGTGTCATTTTATTTTTAACAAATAATAAAAAATATTAATGAAAAAATGTCTTATCATTCTCACATTACAACTGGAAAAATACAAAAGAATTAGGCCAAAAATTTAACGAAAAATGCACATCAATTTAAATAAAATAATTCCCGAAACGTAATCATATTTTTAAAAATTTAAAACTATAATAAAAAATATATATAACTTTCATAATTCTTTTTATTAACATATCGTTGATAAGATAGTAAAAATGCAGAAATAAATAAAAAAAGTCTCCACCGTGACAATGTTTTCACATTGCCGTGACCAGGATTCGAACCTGGGTTACTACGGCCACAACGTAGGGTCCTAACCACTAGACGATCACGGCTATCGGAGACGTGAGAGTTTATTTCAAATTCCCCTTTATGTAATAAGGAGGATTTTTCATGGTCTACACGTAGGATAAAAGAGATATAAAACTAAAAGGACGATATTGTAGTAGAGCTCGTTGTTTTTAAAGTTTGTTTACAGGAACATTATACAGGGTGTTCGTAAAGTGTGGTGCTAAACTGCTATGGAAGAATGCTCACAATGGAAGGAAAAAAGTTCATATAAACATGGGTCCGCAAAAATTTTTCGTTCGCAACATACAAGGTGTTAAACGTTTAAAAAATACCTATTTTAGTCAAATGTGTTAATACGTAATGCCAAAGTATAACGTAAAACGTTTTATACGCATAGTTAGTCTAAAAATTTTCATTACGTTGGCTATAAATAAATTTATAGATATAAGCAGAAATAAATAAAAAGCTATTTTTTAAAAACGGCTGAATATTCGTAAAATATTGTATATTATCATTTATAAATTTTACATAAATTATTTGTTTAATTGTGAACATAATACCGAGGCGTTTGCTTTTTACATATCATGTACCTACTGTTGCTAGTATTACTAAGGTTTTTTTGCAAATAAATTAAAGTACCTTATTTTTTATTAACGGTGCCTGTAATTTCCATATAGCCTCATATGGATTAAAATTTTCCATGACTTAAATAAATTATAGTCACGGATATACAAATCGAGTTTGATTGTAAAAAAATCATAAAGTTGTTGCTGTAGATGTAGCAGCTAATTAAAATTAACTAAAACTAACCAGAACTAGTTTCAAATAAAAATGTAAAATGTTTTTATACTAAATCCATGGATATCCGTGGAGTGTGGCTATAGACACTTTGTTTTATTAAATAAAATTGGTTTGAATTACATATTTTGCTTTTTTGTCTACTAATCGGAGGGGTGTAAAACTTTCTATATCATATTAAATATCTTCTAATTTGATATCAACTAACCTTACTAATTTCTAAACTAAATTGGCGGAATAATTAAATAAATATGCTACGTCCATATTTCTACCTCATTATTGCCTCTGGGGCTAAAAACAAATTTAATTTTTAACGCATATTAAAGACAAAACTATACAAATTTTAAACTATTATTTACTAACCAGATCTTAACCACACCCAAAATAATCAGTATCTAGGTGAAAGTAGACTGAACTTTTTAGATAGGAAATTAACTCTCACGTCTCCGATAGCCGTGATCGTCTAGTGGTTAGGACCCTACGTTGTGGCCGTAGTAACCCAGGTTCGAATCCTGGTCACGGCAATGTGAAAACATTGTCACGGTGGAGACTTTTTTTAATTTATTTTTGAATTATATATTTTTGTACGACCGGGCGTAAAATACAATTTTACGCCTCCATTTGAAAGGCGTAAAATTGCACTTTTACGCCCTAGGGCAAAACAGTATCAAAAACGCCCACATTTATAAATGAGGGCTTAAAATTGTACTTTTACGTCCTGGGGCAAAAAAATTATTAAAAACGCCCGCATTTATAAGTTTATAAAAAAATAAAAACTTAAATAATTCCCATTTTATTTTTGGTAAAACAACAGTTTATTTAATTAAACATATATTCAAAGTATACTGATTACAATTTAAAACATTAAAGGCTGGGAAAATTTCTCCTAACTGCAGATAATGCTTGTATATTAATTTCAGTCGTACAAAAAATATTGTTTTCACCTCTGGCATAAAGCACTTTTACGCCCACAGCTGATTGTTGCCTTCGCGGAGCTCGGGCAACAACTTTAAGCCGCGGGCGTAAAAGTGCTATTTTATGCCCTTGGTACAAAAATAACTATTATTATTTGTGAGACAGACTTATGAGGTCAAAATAGGTTATTTATTTCAGCTTGGTTATTTAGGTATAATACGAGGGTCATTTCATGCAAAAATAAAAACAACTTTATTGTTTGAGGTAGGTGAACCATTTTTATTTTTCGACATAGTCTCCTTTTAGGCTTATACAAGTCTGAAGAATAGACGGAATGTGAAACAAGGTGGAAACACATTTTGTTTATTTTGCTACCATAACTCCTGAGGAGTGAGCTGGTGCATTGTCGAGATGGAAAAGAACTATTTTATGGGCCAATCGTGGGTCTTTTTCTTGCAGTTCGGTTTTCAAACGGTCCAATAACGATGAATAAGTATCCACCTATAATAGTTTTACCCTTTTCCAGATAGTCGGTGAGGATTATCCCTTGTAAATCCTAAAATTCCTGACTAAAGAAACGGTTTTCGATTTTTTGGCGCAGATTCCGCCCTGGTAACCCATTTTTAGATAGTTTTTTGCTTTCAGAAGTAGTAATGTATCCAAGTTTCATCCACAGTGATGAAACGACGCTTAAATCCTACGGATTCTTATGGAACAGCTGCAAACCGTTCTTGGAACATTTTACACGATTTCGTTTTTGGTCATGTGAGCAATCGGGGACCCATCCTGCGGATAGCTTTTTCATGTCCAAATGTTGATGCAAAAATGGTATGTACCCGTTCATTTGAGATGTCCATAACACTAGAAATCCCACGCACCTTCCTCTTCTATCATCTTTTCACCATGTCATGGATTTGATCAATGATTTCTGAAGTAGTAACTCCAACAGGGTGTCCAGATTGTTTAACGTTACTGGTGCTCATGTGGTCACCGAAAAACCTTAAACAATTTATAAACTGTTCTAATCGCAGGTGCAGAGTTCGCAGGTACAGAGTCACCATAACTTTTGCCAAGCTTTACTTTAGACTTCTCAGGCGTTTTGCCTTTCAGAAAGTAATATTTAATCACCACACGAAATTTTTTTATCCATTTTCTGAAAATCACTTGACTTACTTTATTTAAAACAATGCCAAACACAAAGAAATTGACCCATCTAGCTAAAACTTCGCGGGTGTTCCTCCAAGAAGTGCTACTATACTCGTTAAGCAAATATGTTTCTGGGATATGGGCCAGTGAAGCAACAACAAAGGATGTATGTGACTAATCCTTTCAGAAATGTTTACATGTGGGTATTCACGTTAGACTGTTTCTTTTCCTTATATTGTCGATGTGTTAAGTTATTAGGCTGATCCGGTTAATATTTTTTCATAATATTATTGGTTTTTCAGTTACAACCTTTTAAAGTTCGATTTTTTAGTCTGGTTTTTTAAATTGTTTGCTTAGGCAAAAACATGTACAAAACTATGTAATTTAAACTCAGAAAATAATATAGTTATTTTGTGTTTTTGAGTGTAATATCTTTGGTATTATGAAGCTTGTTTTTGTAGCCCAAAACCAGAAACAAAAAAAAGTGTGTTATAAAATCTATTAAAAAAAATCATCCAAATAAAATCCCCAATCCCTGTACAGGGTGTCCCATTTTGGTTGTCCCTTATGGGAAACTTGGAAACCATAAGAGATATTAAAAATCTGATACCCCATCCTCGAGCTCTTTTGGAGAAAACAATTATGGTAAAAGAGATCATCACTATCGCGAAGCGTTTCAGAGATACAGGGTGATTCTCGATTTTTTCACTTTTTGAAAAGGCCCTGTAGCTTTGTTGTTATTACAGATACGAGAAAACTAATTGCACATTTTAAAGACACTTTTTTCCGTAGAATCCAGTGGCGTAGCCAAAAAATTTTTGAGCTGTCATTTTTGACATATGACCCAAACATGTTTTTTTTTATTAGGGACACCCTATAAATGATTAGGTAATTAAATTGCTTGTTTTTTCTGATTAAAATAATATATCATCGTAGGGGGTTTAATAAATTTTTACGTCAAATATTGGAAAAATTATGATTTTAAAGACGCATTTTTTTATTTTAAAATTTAAAAATTTCCTACCACTTTATTTATAAATGTATAAGTATGAAATTTTGTTAAATAATATATATGATGTAGAAGATTATTAATACGCATAATAAAATGATACACGGTGTCTCAAAAAATTAAAATATTTTTTTTATTTTAAAATTTAAAAATTTCCTACAATTTTATTTATGAAAATAAGGGGATGAAATTTTGGTATTTGATAAATGTGATGGTGAGAAATATTATTATACATAAAAAAATGATACAGGGTGTCTCAAAAAATTAAAATGATTTTTTTTTATTTTTAACTTTAAAAATTTCCTACAATTTTATTTATGAATATATAAGGATGAAATAATGGTGGATAATATATATGATAAGGAAGAATATTATTATATATAAATAAATGATACAGTGTGTCCCAAAAAATTAAAAATAATTATTTTTATGTTTAAATTTAAAAATTCATAGCGTCCTTATTTATGAATTTGAAGCAAAAAAATTTTGGTACTGTATTAGTATGATAATGTTGTATAAAAAAATAAAAATCAAAGTTATACAGGGTGTGTCAAAAATGTCTCGATTTTTTTTTTGGACTTAATTTGTTTTGTTTTTTTTTGTTTTTGCTCTATTGGTAAAGTTGACATGCAGAATTCATAAAAAATAAAAAAAAATAAAAAATCAAAAATTAAAAAAAAACTTGATAAATTTTTAAGTTTAATTAATATAACTTGTTTATTATTGTTGTTGTAAACTAATTTTTTGTTTTTCTTTCTACGGAAATGTCTCCTGAGCTAAGGGATAACGGATTCCTTTTAAAACAAAAATATAAAACCATTTAAAAAACAGATAGAAGCCGCAATGCGTCTTTAAAATCATAATTTTTCCAATATTTGACGTAAAAATTTATTAAACCACCTACTATGATATATTATTTTAATCAGAAAAAAACAAGCAATTTAATTACCTAATCATTTATAGGGTGTCCCTAATAAAAAAATACATGTTTGGGTCATATGTCAAAAATGACAGCTCAAAAAATTTTTGGGCTACGCCACTGGATTCTACGGAAAAAAGTGTCTGTATAATGTGCAATTAGTTTTCTCGTATCTATAATAACAACAAAGCTACAGGACCTTTTCAAAAAGTGAAAAAATCGAGAATCACCCTGTATCTCTGAAACGCTTCGCGATAGCGATGATCTGTTTTTACCATAAATGTTTTCTCCAAAAAGAGCTCGAGGACGGGGTATCAGATTTTTAATATCTCTTATGGTTTCCAAGTTTCCCATAAGGGACAACCAAAATGGGACACCCTGTACATAAAATATTAAAAATATACATTATCTTTTTTACATTTTTCAAATGCAAATGTTTAAAATCCTGATAATATTAAGTATCTTTTGAAAGTGTTTCCTTGTTATTTTCGTATAATTTAAACTTTTTTACAAACAAGCTAAAAGGCATTAATCCCGTCATATTTTTATTAAACCAAGCTTCTGTCTGGCATCGGCTTGACACATTTTATCTGAAATCCTGTTATGTTATGACATATCTTTCGGTAATCCTGTAGGAACGGCTTTGGAGAGATAACATAAAAGTTTCAGGAATCGGAGTTACTGGGATTACGAAGTATGTAAGAGGCCAGAATAAAAAAATTCGTGACTGTTATCAATATAAATTAGGTTTGGCTGTGTTACTTATAAACTACAAATTTATTTACCTCATTGTACCTTGAGTCAAGGCTGTATTAAAATTTTTAAAAAACTTCTAATTTTTTTGTCATACCCTGTATAGTGGTAACCCTTATTTTTTTCAATATATTCAACATAAAAAAATTTTATCCTTTGAACAAATGGGTTCAGATCGCTTTCTATTCCGATCTAATCTGTTCCGAATTAACTGTGGGCCATGGGTAACTTTGTTAACATTTAAATTTTAATCTAGTAGCGAAAAGAATGACAACCGTGTATTCAAATTTGACAGTAAAATAGCCTTTTTTAAATGAAACGTTCTTCATAATATATTTCCATTAGAAGGATCTTTACCCTATGAAAATACTACATTTATAATAACATATAATTTATAAAAATCAATAGAAACTTATTTGTCTTAGGTGTATTAGGCATAACAACATAACAAGCGGAAGCATCGAGCGGAAAGTATCAAATCTTTCTACTGGTAGCCGGTACTGGCTGCAAAATTTTGTGGTAAACAGCGTTTTGAAACCAGTTTTGCGCGGATAATATTTGTTCGTTTCGAGCGGCAGCGGCAGGGCTTTTTTCAAGATATGTTCTGTAGTTCGGCGGATTTATTTAATGGATTGTAATTATTTGGGTACACGCCAAAATTTAAATTAAAAGTACCAAAAACCCAAAAAAATAAAACAAGTAAAAAGATAATTAAAAATCGACGTTTCGGTGGCAAATCTGCCACGTTTGTCAAGATAAATTGAATACAAATAATAAAAATAAAAATTTACTATTATTAAGGTTTTAAAATTTAAATGATATTCTGAGAACTCTTTGACATTAAATGTGAAATATGTTTGTTTGGTTACAGTGTCATACTGACATAGATAACTGGTTGCTGGTGTATTTATTGTTTATATAACAAAAAAGGTAAATAGTTAGTTAATTTTTATTCTTCCTGAAGATACTTCAGTATCAATTATTAAAATTTTGAAACAAAAATCTACAGAAAGCCTACACATACAAATAGATACTTAAATTTTAACTTAAATCACCCAATATTGGTTAAAAGGAAGTTGTAAAAAGTCTATTTGATAGAATTAAAGTCATTTGTTCTAATCAAAATATAAATATTGAAAAAGATTATTTAAAAAATCTTTTAATTCAAAATAATTATCCTCTTGATTTTATAAATAATTGTTTTCTTGAATTTGAAACTCCAGTTATAAGACAAAAGCAAAATAGACATATTACAAATTTATTTTTACCATACATTCCCGGACTAACAAATAAAATTCAACGAATAGGAAATTAATTTAATATTCGCACAATCTTTAAAACACAAAACACTATCAGATCTCAATAAACCAAAACAAAACCGTACAACTTAAATGAAAATACAAAAAATGCCATTTATAAAATACCTTGCGAATGCAATAAGTTTTATATAGGTGACACTTGTAGACCATTAGCCAAACGCATAAAAGAACACAGATCATACATTAAAAACACAAAATTTCATAAATCAAAGATCTGCCAACACGCATTTGATAACAATTATAGAATAAACTGGGATGCTTCGAGCATTTTAGCAAACGAAACTTGTTCTAAAAAACGCATAATCAAAGAAAGTGCGTATATATTATTAAATAAAGATAATTGTGTAGCATCAATTTCAGTTAATTTAAATAACACTTGGTTACCTTTGCTATGATACTGAAGTATCTTCAGAAAGACTAAAAATTAACTAACTATTCACCTTTTTTGTAATATAAACAATAAAAACACCAGCAACCAGTTATCTATGTCACTATGACACTGTAACCAAACAAACATGTTTGATATTTAATGTCAAAGAGATTTCTGAATATCCTAGAAAAAAAACTAAAATTTAAAAGTTTAATAATAGTTAATTTTTATTTTTATTATTTGTATTTAATTTATCTTGACAACGGTGGCAGATTTGCCACCGAAACGTCGATTTTCAATTATCTTTTTACTTGTTTTAATTTTTTTGGTTATTTAGTACTTTTAACTTAATTTTTGGCGTGTACCCAAATAATTACCATCCATTAGGGCTTTTTGCTCAGGTATATTGCAGCCGCCTGATTTAAAAATACAAATTCTTTTAAGGCTTCCATAAAGATCAAAGGCAGCTCTCACAAATTCCGCTGGCCGCAGACGCTTGGTATCGTAGCCGTATCCTTATTCTGTATGTACCTTTTATATCGATACGTATTTCCACGGACAGAGTAGGTAATTTGACTATTGATTATATTTAAAGAGTCAACGGGTTTTGAATGCATTCCTTCTTTGTCTAATCGTTACTTGCTAGTGTTCATCACGTTAAAACACAATTCAAGAAATTGAACTTACACGACGTGTATATTTATTTATAAAAGTTTCGAAATTATGGACATTGAAATGGATTTGATGGTAAAATAGAATTTTTAAGGGACTCCACTATATATCGTATCATTAGACAGATACTTCGAAGAGCTTTAGGAAAAAATAAAAACATTTACTATGTCTCTCTTTAATAGTTTCGTTAAAATGGACATCCAAGTGTAAAAAGATATATTTATAATTTGCATTGTCCACAGCTCAAAGCTATTAGCACTAACTTTAGTGCTGTAGAGATAATGAAAATTATAATTGCCGTTTTTCAGATTTGCATGGCTTAGTGTATTTCCAAAACTACATAAGATAGACGTATCACATGTGGTCTTTTTTAAGTTTTTTAAATGATGTTTAATGATGATTTCCAATAATATTACATTTAGAAAATTATACATGGTGTACCATTCAAAAATACTATGTTTCTAATAAACTCTAGAACACGATTTTCAATTTTAAGAACCACATGAGTAAAAAAAATACAATTGGGGACTTGCTTATCCAGAAATTGTATTTATGTGCTCCTTTTTAAAAGTTACGGTTTTTCCTTCTTTTCAAAATAAAGGATTTAGTTGTTGTCTGCATCTTCTATTTTAAAAAGCGTTAAAAAAGCTACCAGTTTGCTTATTTATACTATTTTGTATTTTGAATAATAACAAAGTTATTAATGGTGGAATGGGACTTTGATTAACCTCGTATAATGATAAACGACTCTGACTTTTCCCCCATTTTTGATTTCCGTGGTAAAACTTTAAGAAACCACGATTCCGGGCGTGCTAAACCATAATACGCCCCGACAAGAAAAACAAGAAGCGTGACGTCTTGATTTTCAGAGGGCAACATCTGTAACCCGTGTGCGTGCCTTTTATTTATTATTATCCATTATCTTTTTCGCTTCTTTCGCATCTTTTTGTTTTGCACCGACCTCTGTAGTCGCGATTTTCCCAATTTTCTTTATTGCTCCAGTTCTCAGTCAAATCTTATTTGGTCTTAAGTTAATTAAGAAGAAAAAAGAAACTAGCTTATCCGGTTGATGTCAGAAAACAGAATTAAAGATCCCCTTGAAAAGAGGAGCCATGAAATAACTTCTTATAAGACTTTTATGTTTGGCTTAGCTAAAATTTTCACTTTGTCTATCAGGTAAAATAAAAGCAGTAAGCTTGTTTTTAAGACTTGCTATTTAACTAGTATTTTTTGGTCAATTTTTTCTATTTTTCTTTTCTTAAATATGACAATAGTGAACTTAAAGCTAAAGGGATATTTTCTTTGTTAGCTGCTTACAGCAGCTGTAAGCACTTTCATTTTTTGACAAATCAATGACCTCAGTCTTACAGCAGCTCACAGTGGTTGTTAGCGGCGTCGGGAGATGTCTAACCACTGTCTAACAGGATAAAAAACAAGGAGGGGGAAATATAGCCGAATTTGAGGTTATAAGTCAAACAAAATTGACTAAATGTATACTAATAACAATGTGTGGGAAATTGCGAAGGATTAATTTACCTGCCATTAAAGATATTGCGCATTTTGTTTTAAAACTTGAGTTGCGATTCTTTAGGTTGTATTATTATTATTTTTTTATGTCATTTGTCATTGGCGATAAGCGCTTTTATTTTTGATTCACATTATAATGACGTCAGCTGTTAGACAAGCTTGTTAGCAGCTGTAAGACAGAAGAATTAGAAAAATATTCCTCAAGTTTAAGTTTTAAAAAGTAGTTTTTAGTTTCTGTTTTATTTCCCTTAGTTCCACTTAAATCTTCCTCGATAATTATTACTCGTTCTTTTCAAGCCAAAGCAAAGCACTATATACAACTATACATATAGCTACAAGTTTCTTACAAAAAGGAATAAAAACATTGCGCCTTGTTTCTTTTCAGCTGAAACCTCTATAAAATAGGTAGCCGTAGAGATACTTTTGCCTTTAAAAGATAAATAGATTTATATAGTATACTTTATACTTTGAAAGTAAGCAGAAACTATACCTCTTGTGTAAAAATAGAATAATGTGCAAAATTTTAAATTAAAAATATGTTGATCATCTTCACGTTTGACTTTTATGCAGTGTTTCTTCTTTTCCTGAAAAAATCTCTCGGATGTTACATTAAATGATTTTAAACTCATAATAACCTTATACAATAACAACTTACAAGATTAAACAGAAAGGCAAGATTTATTTTTATTCGCAGGAATAAATAAAACCTCGTAATAATGGTGCAATAGCAAGATACGTAGATACATTCAGCACCAAAAGTCTCCATACACTATTTAGAGCACCATTTACTTTGTATGTGTTTTTGTGGGTTTTCGAATTTTAAAAACACTGAAGAATGAATAAATGGAGTGAAAAATAAAGAACGCTCAATGGCCTAATATTAACTATCTCAAAAAAACGGCGCGAATCAGAAAAATCCATTGCGGTGTTGAATTCAGAAATGTTTTTTGTGGGGGAAGTTTAATATCTTCTGAGGTAGAGTTACTTTAGGTCCTCATCTTTAAAAAGCAATTAAATCAGTAAGTTATACTTTCAGATTACATTCATACTTATGCATTGAGCACAAAATTTCGTTTGGTTTTTCAAATTTCTCCGGGGACATTTTTCGCTCCAGGGGGTATTGTCTTCCCCGGGTTCCTCCTTTATTCAACGCTAATCCAGTAAATACGCAAAAATCTACTGAAAAAGACTCCTACCTAAAAAGATACCCAGTTTTCTCCAAGGGTCGACTTTGACTTGCAAGGAATCAATGTCAGCTGTCGAACACATTTCATTTTGATAAATTTCGAAAAATATAATATTAGGAAAGAAAATTCTACCCAAAACCAAAAAACATGGGTGGTATTTTTAAAATTGCATATGAATATGACCATTTTTAAAAATCAAAAAATAAAATTATCTATAACCGTCGAACATAAACTATAATATAATAATGTTAAGTCAAAACGCAATACTTCTTTAGTTCCACCCCTAACAATGCATTACTGTAGACTGGAGAAGCTGTCAATTTGCTTTTAAACTAGTAACTGACCAAACACAATCATTATTTACTCTTAGAGTTGTTAAAAACAGGAAAGATGCTGAACAGGTTCGAACAGTTCCGTTCCTACCCGAGAACAGGTTCCGTAAACCTGTTCAATTGTTCATCTTTTTTTTCAACAAGTTCTTGACAATAAGGTGGAGACTGGACATATTAGGCATTAATTCATTCTCTTCCTGGTTTACCCGTTCACCGTTCACCTTTATCAATGAAAACCATTCCAAACATGCATTAAACAAACAAAAAAAAACAGCACTCTAAGCCATCCATAAATCACATCGCACCGCGAATGTTAGCGTGAACAGTTCAAGCGTTTCAAGCTCAAAGCCTGGTTCGAGTTTCTTGGATCCAAATGAACGGGAATGGCCAATATGGTCCACTCGACCGAACGCAGATCACAGAACCAGTGAGAACAAAGAAAACAAAAACGCGTGTCCACTCCTCACCCGTTCGGTTCGAAAAAAACAGGCTGTTTAGTTCTCCTTAAAGAACGGGTTACTGAACAGGCTACCTCTGAACATGATCTTAAGAACTATTCAGTTCTTTTCATAATAACTCTTTTACTCTATATAATACGTATAGAAATATTAGCTTTATAGTTTTTAAGCATGTTATTTATTTTTATTAACCCTACAACTTAAACATACTTAAGTAGCGGGCGGCTGTATATGGCTATGTTATGTAGCTTGTTACGCACCTGTTTACTGATCAGAAGCCAAACAAAGTTGCTCCAATTAATCAGTTTTGTACATTGCTATATAGAGTCAGGTATAATTCATTTTGAAAGCAATGCCGCAAATTATACAAAAAATGATAAAATAAACAAACCTTTTCGAAAGCACATAGCTTCTGACAGAGCTTGATTTTTTAGACAAATTAAAAGAAACATTGCTAAAACACTATTACGTACCTTAAAAACATCCTCTTATTTCTTTACTGTCCTGCCATAAAAACTGACGCGTGGCGTGAGGAACCAGAAACTTGTCGGGTTATTATTTTTTTGTTGCAATAAATCATTGTTTAGAAAAGGGTTTGTTTCCATTATGTTTTTTCCTTCTTTGCGGCCTTGCTTTCAGAATGAATTATATCTAGCTTAAGCTATACCTCTAGGTTAGCATTTGGGATATTATGTGTTTCATCTTAATTTAAGTTATTCACTATAAAGTAGTAATACCAAAAACAGTGTTAATAATATAATAAAATAAATTAAGCATGTTTTATTAGTTAGTTTTAATTTTGGCGAATCAAAAAACTTTGATCACTTATTCGTAGCCATCTCGATAGCCATTAAGAAGTCACGTTTCAACATTGGCAGAAAGTACCCAGGAATTTTATCGTGATTGAAATTTTTCATTTTCTGTGGTTCTTTCCATTTATTTTACACTGCGACCAGCAAAAGATTGTATTAATAAATAGCTGATTATAATCGATAAATAGTTCTGATAATGTTACTTTATTGGCTGATCTTTAATTACTTTTTCATTAAAGATCACATCTTAAGAGGAATTACGAGCAAAACCTACCATACTGCTTATTATACATTTTTTTAAATATAAAAATATAATTACTTTTTAAGAAATAGCCAATGAAAATGTCGTGTGTAGCGTGATAACACAACATAAAAACGGTGTAGAAATATTTTTTTTTATGCTTTAAAATATTTTTACCGATTTTTGCAATATGCACAGGTTGTTTAATAAAATTGCAAAAATCTAATAGGCTAACTTGGCTTTAATTAATTTAGGTCTTTTATAAACACAAACCAATTTTCATCAAAACCAGTAATTATTCGCTAATATACAGGGTGTCCTACCGGGATGCTGCGATGGATTTCTCAAAAGTAGGCTTTGGTAAATTTTGAAAATTTGGTAACATTATAAAATCAGTGGGGGACATACAACTGAAATATTTTGACAGTTCTTCCACTTTCGGTTATACATTATTTTTAAATGGAACACCCTACATAATATTTATTTTTAGATTTTGCGTATTTTATATGCTTAAAATAATTTATTTATGATGTTCTATGTCTAAGTCCAACCTTTTTAACTTATTTTAAACTTTATGTAAAAATGACGTTTGCCAGCCTCTTATATAACCATCAATTTTTTCTAAACAAAAGCTTCTAGTACGAGTTGGGGCTGAGCTTCTCGTAGAGAGAAGCTTTTTAGTATACTGTATCGATATTTTGAAAATTAATAAATACAGAGTGGTCAAAAATAATAATCGTTAAAAATTATAACAAAAAACCTTAAAAGTATTTTTTTTCAAAGGAAACCCCCATCTCTTTACATTATCCTATTAAGCATCAAAAATAAGGTTAAGTTTGTTTAAGGATGTCTATTCCAAAAATTTATAGTTTTTGAAATATTAACAAGTTAATATTTAACTATTCTTACAATGGTTTTAAGTACGGCTTAGTTTGGCTTTTAGTTGGCCCTGACCTCGAAATGTGGGCCATCGCCAACTATACCGTACCTACTTGCACTTAAAAGCATTGTTAGAATAGATACATATTAAATTGTTAATATTTTGACTACTAACTTTTTGGAATAGTCATCCTTATACAAACATACCCTTATTTTTTATGCTTAATAGGATAGGGCAAAAATGGGGTTTCCATTTAAAAAAATCAGTTTTAAGGTTTTTGTTGTTATAATTTTTAACGATTATTTTTGACCATTTATATTTATTAATTGTGAAAATATCAGTACAGTCTACTAAAAAAGTTCTTTCTCTACTAGGAACTCTAACCCAACTTATACTAGAAGCTTCTGTTAAGAAAAAAATTGATGGTTATGTAATGGCTGGCAAACCTCATTTTTGATATAAAATTTAAAATAAGTCAAAAACGGTTAGACTTAGGTATAGAACACTATACATAAATTAGGTTTAGAATTTTACGCACAACCTAAAACATAAATAATATATAGGGTTTTCCATTTAAAATAAGGAAGTTGACATTAACTTCCGGTATAAGCGGAAGTGGTAAATCAGTCAAAATATGTAAGTTGTATGTCCCCCACTGACTTAATAATGTTCCAAAATTTTCAACATTTTTCAAAGTATACTTTTCGAGAAATCGACTGCAGCAGTTCCCGGTGGGACACCCTGTATTGTCATTTTTAAAAAGTACTCCAAATTTTAAGCACTCATAAATTTATGAAAAATTAAAATTTTTAAAAACCGTTTCGGGGTACTACTTTCAACTATGAAGTTACCAAAATATATTAATAGATACTTTAAAACCAAATAATTGATTTTTCCACGACCGTTAAAAAAATTGCTGTTTTTTAATAATTAACATGAAGTTAAAATACTCCATTCTAGTACACTATATAAAGTGTTGAACAAAGTAACTTTTTTAACACTTCGAAACTTTCTTTTACACTTTAAACTAGTATTTTGTTTCAGTGCCTACTACATTAAACTTAAATATTAATTTATGCAATGTAACAGTAAACGCGACATCAACAGAACCAAACGGTCAAGTTATCTTTGATTTCGTCATTATTTCTTTTAGTTCATGTGTCACTAGTTTTAAAATTTGACAGTTTGCAAATAAATTTAATAGAAAATATTGAAAATTAATTGTAATAATGAATTTGGATAACTAAGAAATTAGAAAGGAATTTATACTGTTTAAGTATTATTTCTACAAAAATTAAGAACATACAACTTTCTAAAATTAAATAAAAAAATGCATAATTATGAAGAGGATAAGTGTCTCTTAAAATATAAGGAGGCTCTGATTTTTTGTTGCAATATAATGGCTGTGCTGCAAAAATTATTAACAAGTTTAGATAAATAAAACATGTATAAAATGGTATTTTGGGAAATTTTTATACGGTCGTGGAAAAAATATAGGATGTAACACATGCATAAAGTGTCTTTTTTTACTCATGAGATTTCCGCACTTGACTAACGACTCGTGCTGTCAAACTTCCCATTTATAAAAAAGTATTACTTTATGCACTTGTTACATAAATAACTATTTAAGGGCCCAATTGAGAAATTTTAACTTAATAATTTACTAACAGAATTCATAAAAGGTAATTAAAATACAAAAATAACACTTCCATTATTTTGTTGAAAATTGCTTCTTTGTCGAGGATCCACATTTTTCCCATCGCTTCATTAAAATTTTACTGCCAGTGTGAAAAAACCTATGCAATTTACAAATTCGTAACCTACGAACAAGAGCTCTTTCGTTCAGACAATGGAGCACAATATTTTTCCATTAGTTACGGCACTCACACTTCATTCTCGACCGAGTTGAACGATTTGTCTACTGCTCGTCATTTCCGATGGCAAAACTACGAGGGTGTTTAAATTATCATTATTGTTACCTTAGACCTCTACAGGGTATTACAAAATGTTGTTAAAAAATGTTTGGGTAGATTCTACTATAGAAAATTTAAAACAATTTCCGATGCATGTCATACTCATTGAGTGACGTAATATGGCGACATGGTTGCCAGCTTGTGATAATAATACAAAAATATTAGGTTGTTATGTGTTTATGATTAAAATGACAGAAAAAATAATAATATTGTTCCAAAACACCTCGTATAAAAACACGTGTCTTCGTTTTTATACCTTTTATTAACAATGAAATGTAACTATGTTTACAACCACGACAAAGTGTTTAATTGTCAATGTCTCGAAGTAAACACTACAAAAGTCGAAATTATAATACTACTCCCAGAGGGCTTTCCAGTGACGCAAATAGAGCGCTCCCGAGTAGCTCAGGAGCATTTCGTTCTACTTTATGGCGTTCCAGTGACGGAAAGTCTTATGCACCTGAGCTACTCCGTTTTTCTTTCCCCTTGCCCTTCATGCACCAACCTCTCTTTTGGTTTTTGTGCTTTAAACGTATTTTTATGGTTAAGGATGGATTTTTAAAATTATTTATTTAAAATTGAATTAGATATTAAAAAGAGATTATTATTATAAAGCCAAGAAAGGTTAAAAACAACGAAATTTTAAAATTTCTTAAAGTATCTCTCTTTCCTTGTCTAAGGATGCGTTCCAGTGACTAACTTTTAGAGCAGTTCAAGAGCTTCAAGCCCTGGAGCGTGAAGCACAAAATTTTCGTCACTGGAAAGCCACTCAGGTCTTCCATCGCCGTTTTACAGTAAAGTAAAAAAATATAGAAATTTTTTTATAGTACAGGATGAAATAAAAGTGTTAGGTGGATAACTCGAGTGTTTTCGGAAACCTACGAAAGTGATGAAAAAACTTAAATAAACTAAGGTAAATTATTCAAATAAACTAATAAAATAAATTAAATAGCCCTAATTTTATAAAATTCTTTAAACTCAGCACTTATTTTTAAGGTGCGTTTCGCTAAGAGCGACTGTGAAACGCGATCGTCGCCAAGCGATCGTCGCTGCGCATTGCTCAAGGCCTAACTAATATTACCGTTTCCCTCCGAGCGACTCTGATACGCGGCTGCGGTTTACATCAGCGACGGTCGCTGGCCGACCGATCGGGAGGCAGTATAATCGCGGCCGCTGAAGTAGAAGATTCTCCAAAAATGAATTCCGATGATGAAAAATTGATTGAATTAGTAGCTAAACATCCGTCGTTGTACGATTTAAAGTCTCCTGTGTATAAAAATCAAAGGATTAAAGACAAGGCGTGGAAAGAAATAAGCGATGTCTTGAAAAAGGAACACTTGCGCAAAGGGTCTTTCCCGCACTTGAATGCGTCGTTCGTCTAAAACTGTTTTTGCGTGCGGGAAATTGTTCCTTTGCGCACTTGTTAGGAAAATAACTACTCGTATTTCATGATTATTATTTCCACTTACCTCAGTGTTACTGCCAATTTTTCATCCGCCGTAATCGGATAAAGAACTCTGTTATATGAAAAACAACCGATATCATCTTTTATTAAGTCGAGTATAAAATTAAATTGTTTAACATTTAGCCGAAAAAAATTTTGTATCATCTTCTAGTAAATGTCTGTTAATTAGCAGATTATAGCAACCTTGCTTCGACCTCCGTTTAAACATTGGGTGGTTACTACGCCGTTTCTTCAAAAATAATTCGTGTAATAGTTCGTCATCTTCATTTTCTTCCGAGAGAATATACGCTATTGTTTCCATAGTAAAAAAATCACAACTAGAACTACTGTTGTCGAAAACGTGTCGGGAACTGCGCCGCAGTCACTCGTAGGGAAACATTCTACCCACGACTCACTTTAGCGACGATCGCTTAGTCGCGATCGCTCTTCTTGATCGCTCCTAGCGAAATGTACCTTTAAAGTGCGTATTAATATTAATACACGAAAAGACGTTATTGCGACAGAATATTTGAGTAGAACCTGACGATAATAAAATTTGAATTAAATGATTTTTTTCGGTGATATTCAAAGGAAATTTTTTCTGTTATTGAATGCGTTAAATAACGATGTTAATATGTGTTCAGTACACTAATTAAAAGGCCAAATTTTAATTATTTTTGGCGAAATTTTTATTCTGTTAAGTTTATGTAATTGAACGTCAGGTACAGCTGATTGATGACGTGCATCGAAATTGTTTTAAATTCTCTATATTAAAAATATATAAAATAAATCTATTGTCGGCAAAGTCGGTTTACTGACAATAGTTGAACGTGACAACGTCATAAGAAAATACTGATGGAATGGTTGCATTTTTCAAAAGAAAATTAAACAATTTACACCACATTCACTTTTCACTGCACTTTCTACTTGACGAAAACATGTAAATGTATTATTGTATAGTAGGCGGACCGCTCAAAGTAGGAGAGAAACAGATGTCGAACGCTGCCGAACGTGGAGGCCGATTGTGCCTCTTCCGCGCTCTCGCTTGCACTTCAAGCTTTAAATGGAACGCCGCATGAAGCCATGTTTTTTTGTGTCGTGCAGCCGGCTCCATCGAATTATAAGACGTTATCACGTCAAAAAAGTTCATAAAACAAACAAACCCATTTTTTTAACACGCTTTTATTAACTTGGGTTGTAACTATCTATCTATCTATGTAACGGAATCTTTAAGCCTAATTTTTACCAACTTCCAGCGATTCAATTTCTTTGAAACTTTGCACAAGTATCAAGGACCGATGACAATGCAATAATTTATAAACAGTATCCCGTTATCCTGATTAGCACCGCCAGAATAAATAAATTCCTTTTTTTAATTATGGCGAATGCGCAAGGACAATTGATGCATAACTTGCTGCGTTTTTAATTGACTATGTGTCTCTTGACAAAATGGCGAAGGAATTTTTTAGTGAATAAACTGGCGCATTTATTTTTAAAAAACTAATTGATATATCGAACTAAAAATGAAAAATAAATAATAGTTTAAAAAAACTAAAAAACACGCTTTTATATGCAACCGAACTAAAAATTAGAAAATAATTTTTCATTACAAAGAGTTTGTCACTTCAGAATAAAAGCGTAGGGTGCTTAATATATTAAATGTTATAATTATTCTATTTGCAAATATCTATGAGGGAAAAGTTATGAAAAAATAGTAAAATGCACCCCACGCTTTTTACTCTGAAGTGACAAACTCTTTGTAATGAAAAATTATTTTCTAATTTTTAGTTCGGTTGCATATAAAAGCGTGTTTTTTAGTTTTTTAAACTATTATTTATCTTAAATATCCTTTACCCAATCTTGTTTTAATTTAGCAATGGTATTTATGGCATTAAGGAGATAATTTATCACTAACCTAATTACATTTAAATAGTCCAGTGGCGTCTGGAAAACGGTACGCCACTGTGTAAATGTGTGTATAATTTTTGTGCTTTATTTAGATTAAGCATTTTTTTATTTTGATCAGTACTTTAAGTGAAAAGAAATAAAATCCACCTAATTTCATATTTTTAAATCATTAGGAAAGCATTGCAGGGACCTTTTCTTTTAACAAGTAGGTTTTATAATTTTTAGTGGCAATTATTTAATAACAACAATAAAAACTTATTTAAATAAAGGTGTATATGTATACAGTCTACAATTTTTACTAAAAACAAGTGTTTTCAAACATTTTCCGTTTTTTGAAAAGTTTAACACCCTGTAAATTGAAAACGAAAAATTTGCGGACTAATGTTTACAGCGTGTCCGCCTACGCCTGTTTTCTACGTATCGGAAACTTTTATTATTTATTTTACGAAAAAAATTATTCCTTACTTAAAAGTTCTGCTTGGTCTAAAACCTAGAATGCAATCATTAGATATTCATTTTTTTAGTAGTATACGAGGTATATCAAAAAATATGAATTTTGTTCAAAAGGGAATGTACCCTTATTTTTGAAAAAACCAAAAATAATAATAAAGGAAAAAATGTTTAGAAATGAAAATAATCTTAAATATGCAAAGTTGTTCATTTACAAGAAAAAGTTTTAATTTTTTTATGCGATAACGAGCGTTTCAGTGACTTTCTGTTGTTTTGATAGTTCTTAAGCTTTTTTGGATATTTACTAATGTACAAATTTAAATTTTCATCGTTATATTATAAAAAAGTTTTTTTATAATAATAATTTTCAAAAATAAGGGTACTTTCCTCTTGAACAAAATTCATATTTTTTGAAATAACTTGTATACCACTAAAAAAATTAATATCTAATGATTGCATTTAAGGTTTTAGACCATGCAGAACTTTTTATAAAGAATCACTTTTTTCGTAAAATTAATAATAAAAAGTTTTCATATGTAAAAACTTAAGCGGTATGTAAAATTTTCTTTATATTTTTTGATGTAGAATCTGCCCCTTAATCTTCTTAACATTCTGTAACACCCTGTATATGATAATGGCAAAGGCAGAATTATCCGTATTTTGATTTTATTGATTTCTCTTTTAATAGATTAAAATATGGTAAAATAAGTTTTGTAACCGAATTGTTTTAATTTTAATGACCACTGTAATTAGGCCAACTCAGAATCTCAGAATATGTGTACATTTTAATGGTCTAAAGAATTGTATGTAAAAAAGAAAAAAGTACATTATTTTGAAATGCTAAAATGACTGTTGCTCCCCTTGTAGTTTTACTTTATTTCATATTTTTCCGTAAATATTAAGAGTTAAAAGTTAAACTGAAAGTTTATTCTTACTGTGACAATAGACATTGCAAACTGAGCTGCACGGGGACAGCGCCGAAATTAAAAATACAAAAAAATTGCATATTTAATATTCGCGTCTCCTTGCCGACCAAATCCATCTTTTAATGAGTTTTTTGAACTTTCCTTCACCTCTATCTCGCATATCCTTTTCCGTATTTATGGACGAGAACGGTCTTCGCAGTTTTTACTTTAAGCCGAGTTTAAATTTTAATCTTTTGACGCGAATTACGAGTTGGGAACGTGGAATAATAAATCGTTCAGGTAAATCGAGATCGCGGAGCAAGGGATTAAAAGAAAAGTACGCTCTTTTATTCTTACACATTGTGAAATATCTTTTATATTAAGATTATGGAGGGTAGAAAGGAAGGAGTACCATCTGAATTTATTAAAAAGTGTCCATCGGAAGGAAACAAATTAAGGTGGCGCCCAGTGGCGTGGCTAGGCAAGCAGGGGCCCTGGGACAAAAAAGTAAAGAGGGGTCCCTAAAAATTTAAAGAGCAAAAAAGGTCTCAGTACTTTTTACTTTCCTCTAGTTTCTTGTATGTATCTAAATATTCGTACTAACCAAGACCTCAAAAGATGTGAAAAGAAAAAAATATATATTTAATCTCCCAGGGGCCCCCTAAGCTCGGGGCCTTGGGGCACCGCCCCACCTAGCCTCATAGTCATTACGCCACTGGTGGCGCCACAGTAACAAGTGGAAAGATTTTAAAAACAGCGCCCTCAGGAGTTTTGTAGGTTATATTTTCTAAATTACATTTGACTACGTACAGTCGACGACAAAAAAACTGTCAATCCAGTTAATTTTTTAACGGGTTTTTTGTTTGAAAATTAATATTTTAGGTAAATTTCAAACAAAAGAAACCCATTAAAAAAATAAACTGGATGGACAGTTTTTTTGTCCTCGACTGTACATAGTTGATATTTTAAATAATGCATATTTCTCAACTACACAAGTCAGGAAAACTATTAAATTTTTCAACCCAAATATATTCAGCACCTCAACATCAACATTTCGAGGTCGTTTAATGCTGTAACAATTGGTCACGATTAGTCACAGTAATTGGCCAGCTAAAATAAAATTAAGATAAGTTATTTCAAATATACAGAGGTGGTTTTACACTGATTTTTTTAAAAATATATACATATGTAGCATCTCAATACCAACATTCAGTGCCCATTAAATGCTATACATATAAATTGGTCACGATCGGTCAGTCGGTAACAGTGATTGGCTAGAGGTTGAATAGAATATACAGGGGTGGTTTTACACTGTTTTTTTTAAATATATATGTAGCGTCTTAAAGCCGCGTACAGATCTGCACACGCATACGCTGAGTAACTACACACACGCATGTGTGCTCTAGGCGTGCGCGCTCAGATCATTCGTCGGAAATTTTTATTGCTACGTATGCGTGCGTGATCACGGCGCTCCGGCAAGAGCGCCGATAGGATGCACACATACATGTTTCTCATAATATGGGATATTTTTCATACTGGTTAATAAGCGCCAGGCAATCTTCATTGGACCACTCCATTTTAATCAATAAACAAAAACTTTCACTACAAAAATCCCGAGAATACAACAACAGACGATTGTTTCTGTCCAAACTGAGCGCGAACGCATACGCATGTTTCTTTGAAGCGTTCGAAAAACCGACACCAGGCTGGCTCGCGACATGCGCGCTCACGTTATTCGCGAGAAGCAACGCATGCGGCCAGAAGCCACGAGAGCGACGTCCACATTTGCACACGCATGTGTATGTGTCTTCGCTCAACGTATGCGTGTGCAGATCTGTACGCGGCTTAAGGGGATGCCGTAGCACGTTAAATGAGCTAAAACGCGACTCGCTGCCGTTTTTTAAATATTTGTTCGAGGAAAAAGTTGTACATTGAAAAGTTTCTTAAAATGATCTAAAGATATTGGAAAGTTGGTTATTTTTACGGTTTTGTAATTTTGGGAAATTTAATGTGTCAATTATTACCATTACCAAAAACCAATTAACTTTCCGATAATCTTTGGATCATTTTAAGAAACTTTTCTATGTACAACTTTTCTCAAAACAAATATTTAAAAACTATAAACATTCAGAACCCATTCTATGCTACAAAACTTGGTCATTTTTGAAAATATGACTACAGGTTGAATAGAATATACAGGGGTGGTTTTACACTGTTTTTAAAAATATATATGTAGCGTCTTAATATAAACACTCAGAACCCATTCTATGCTACAAAACTTGGTCACGATTGGTTAGTAGGTCACTGAGACCGACTAATCGTGACCAATTTATATAGCATTGAATGAGCTCTAAATGTTGATATTAAGGTGCTACATATATTTTTCAAAAAATCAGTGTAGTCCCAGTATCGGGACAATTTTGAAGAGTTTTGTGCAATTTTCTTACATTTAAAACTTATGATCTAAATTAGGGCTGTCAAAAACCGGTATTAAAAACCGGGTTTAAAAACCGGGTTTAAAAACCGGTATTAAAAACCGGTATTAAAAACCGGTATTTAAAACCGAAACCAGTTTTAAAATCGAAACCGGTTTTTAAAACCGAAAAACCGAAAACGGTTTTCAAAACCGATACACCAAAATCGGTTTTTAAAACCGAAAACCGAAAACGCTCTTTAAAACCGAAAACCACAACGGTTCTCAAAACCAAAAAAGGCTTTTCTAAACGTAAACGACTGGTTTATATATAACTATTTTCAACCAGCATATTTAAAAATGTTTAATAATGTTAAAAAATACATTTTAATAAAAATAAATATTTTTGTACTATATTAAAAAATGGGTTCTTAAAATTTATTTTGTTACATATCTTTTAAAATTGACATCGAATTTAAAAAGTTTTATATGAAAGTTGCTCATGTTTGTATGTAGATTAAGATTCTAAATAAAAAATTGGAGTTGCCTTTTGAAAAAACAAAGTTGATATGAATATGACCTTAAAATTGTAGTCAAGGTCACAAACTAATAATACCATTAAATTTACCCCTTTATTTCAAACAATGCGCCGTTTTCTGGTTATTTGCCTGTCTAAGGTTAAATGAACCACCCTGTATAACCTGTCAACTAATATCCGATTTTACAAAATGAACGGTTTTTCTTTTTTAGATATAAACCGCAATCAACCAAAACCCTATTAATTGATATTCGAAGAATAGCTTTTCGATTTTGGTCCGATTATCCAAAAACCGGTATTTGAAAACCGATTACCTGAAAAACCGGTATTTGAAAACCGCTTTTTTTAAACCGGTTAACCGGTATTCGAAACCGGTTTTCGAATACCGGTTTTCGGTTTTGGCCAAAACCGCGGTTAACCGAAAAACCGGTTTTGGTTGCCAGACCTAGTCTAAATAAACTTTGTATTAATATTCAGCGGATCAAAAAACATGAATTCTTCTCGATTATTTGGAGGTGTATGGATTAATTTGACCTTAAATTTGGATTCAGTGGGTCAAAATACATACCGTTAGGCCAGTCCGGTCAAATGCCCTTTCCACTTTTTGTGTTAATCCTCACCCGGTGCGGCCTCTGTGGTGTTATGTGTGGTCAGACCATATTCCAGACCTTTAATCTTCACAAACTAATTGGTAGACATAGTATAGGCTTTTACTAACGTATTTTTAAGGTTTATAAAAACATTTCTGAAATTAAACATTTCTGTATCGCATCTCATCGATAATAAAATGCATTTTCTTGTATAAATAAACATAGTAATCCCTCAACTTCTTTAAAGTTTATCGAATTCTCAGTAAACTAATTCTAAAAATATCCAACAATCACAAACAAAAGCTGTAAAAGTCTTGAAAGCTGTTTAAAAGTCAAGATCAGTCATTTCTCAATCTTTCGTTGGAATCAGCGAGTATCTAAACATATAGAAAATTAGGTTTTGGTGGCTTAGAATTGGCCAATTAAAAAAATTAAAATAACAGTGTTAGAGTTTAGTAAACAAAATTTAATTGGCTATCAATCTAAGTGTTTAATGAAGATTTCAGCTAAACAAACTGCATAAAGTCACTGACATGATCTGTCGAACAATAGAGGGAGTTTATACTGGGCGATAAGCAAGATGCGGCCATTATTTGTAAACGTTATACGATACACTACATGCCTTGACGGACACATGTAATCTAAAGCAAGGGCAAAAAAATGTTCACAGTCGCGCAATTCCACGACATATCGCGAGTCCAATATATCTCTCCACCTGCCACAGGCCGGTCGCCTCAGCGATTAGTTCCAACGATATTTTTCTTATACAGGGTAACCGGAAAGGTAAGGTCATAAATGACAGGAATGATAGAGTGAGCCAAAATAATGTTTGTTAAACTTCATAAAAAAAAGTTCTATCGCGCTTCGAGGAAAATATTCACCTTCAAAGTTAGAATAAAAAAACATATTTCAATTTTACTTTGAAACAATTACCACAGTAGCCTTATACGAATTCTTCTTTTCATGGGTAAACTTGATTTGAATCGATATCTTGGACCGTTTTTCGTTAAATTGCATTTTACATCCAAAACCGACAATTTCTACGTAATAAAAAATTGCATTTTTTGAGAGAATTATTAAAATATGGGAAAATTATAAAAAAAACAGTTTTTATTTGTATAATAAGGTTTAAGAGGCTTACAAACATAATTTTTAATAATTTTACTACATTTTAATAATTTTCTCAGAAAATTTTAATTTTTTATTACATACAAAATGCTGGTATGTCTGGATTTAAAATGCAATTTTATGAAAAATGATCCAAGATGACAATTTAAAAAGGTGTACTTTTTTGTAGAGAAAAGATGAGGAATCAAACGGTCAAAGCATAAAGTCAGATTTATCACCTGTGTCAGAAATGCACACATAAAATGAAAAAAAAATCGTCCCACCCTATTTAATCCCAACTTTCTAAACTGCCGTTTCCCTATGAAAAGAAGCACTACTATAAGGTTATTTAGTTTCCAAAATATCATTGGACTGTGGCAACAGTTGTTATAATTGCAATAGGTTTTTTATTCCAACTTTAAAGGTCAATATCTCCATAACGAAGCGCGATAGACCTTTTTATATAAAGTACTAACATTATTTCGGCTCACTCTATCACCCCTATTATTTATGACCATTATAAATGGTTTTACCAACGAGGTCTATCTAAAGGATTTTTTTAAATTTGTAAATCTGCCTTTACAATAAAAAAGTGATTATGTTTCAATGAGAAAAATTGTAAACAAATAAAAACCTTCAAAATAAGTTGTGCTACGTAAGGAAAATATATATTTTTATACAAAAAGCCAGAAAAAACTCTTACAAATTCCTACACAAGCAAAACAAATATGTTACCTAATTTTTCAAAAACTGTAGCAACGGTTTTAGGTTGCTACTTAAAAATTGTTTAAATGTACTGGGTGTCAAGGTATAAATTTACACTCTTCTTAACTTTTTATTTGTTATCGCACAATATAAATAAATATATCACTTTGTTGGCCTAATTTTGTAGTTTTCGAATTAGCAATCCAATTTTTATTATCTCTTAAATTATATAAGGTTTTTTAACGGTGATTTAATATACAGAGTGTAAGTTGTGTAACCTGTTTTAACATACAAGACACGAACAAATTAGGAAAGCAAATATGTATACTCTTAGTCGACCAATATACCAATGTTTTTTTGCACATGGAAAAACAAAACAGTAATAACCGCGCTTCCTGCGCCGACTTTGATGTCGATATCTTCAAAATAATGACCAAGTGTTTGCACTGAGCGACGCTGCATAATGCATCTTTCGAGAGTGCATAAAAGCCGACTTTGTCTCGAGGTTTGTTTTATTTTCGACGTTATGAATGGTATCTAGTAACTTAATGCAGTAGGTTAACTCACATACCTACCAATTATTTTTTTTTCAAAGCGACCTTTGTAATTAAATCACACTTTGAAAAAATAAAAAATATTTCTCATGTACAGGGTGCTTAAAAATTCACTGCAAATATTTTAACAACGTACAGTGACGGAATTAAAATCTCGTACACCTAATTTTTCCAGTGTGATGTTGGCTTTTGCGTACCTGGATCACCTAGAAATATACCTTACTTGACAAATTGTTATCTGTCACACATTTCAAAATTATATTATTTTACTTTTTAAATTTTTAAAAATGAATAAACTAGAGAAGGCGAGAGTAATTACTCCATTCGAAAAAGGTGTTTCTCTGGGAAGAATAGCTCAGCAAGCCTCACAACTTAATGGGAAAATACAGGATCATTGGAGAGAAGGGCTGGAAGTGGTAGAAGAAAAATTTCAAACGAAAATCAAGGTAATGATCTGATAGAATTTTTCGGAACAATCCATTTCAGACAGCTGTAGAAGCACACAACCAAACTAATTTTCCTGGGACAGTAAGAACGGCAAGAAATCGTATTAGGAAAAATTCGGAATTGAGAAGCAGTATAGCTTCTAAAAAGCCATTTTAACCCATATGAATAAAGAGCAAAGAATGGGGTTTGCACTGGAATATTTACCGCAAGGTATGGATTTTGGACAAGGGTAGTATTTACCGATAGGAAGATTTTTCAATCCTATTATAGCGGGCAGATTAGAGTGTATAGGCCGCAAAATACACGGTACGAAGAAAGATATACCCAACATGTTAAAACAAGTGGAAGATTTTCTGTTAATGTATGGGGGTATATGTCTTTCAGAGGGCTAGGCATATGCCACCGTATTCGAGAAAGATTTAATAGTCAAGCTTATATACACATACTCCAAAATGTTATGTTGCCATCGGTAAACAATGTATTTGATCAAGAAAATTTTATATACCAGCATGACAACTGCCCAGTCCATACAGCAAGGAGAGTTTCGGACTGGCTACTGGAAAATAACATTTCATTGTTACCTTGACCCTCAAGAAGCCCTGATATCAATCCAATCGAACACGTTTGGGTATATATCGTAAAGGAAATTAACAAGAACAATAATTTCCATCCACAAAACAGTGATGATTTATGGAATAAAATTGAAGTAACCTGGAATAATTACAGTGTTTACCATGCACAAATGCTGATTGCATCAATGCCCACACGTTTAAACTTATTAGTGGAAAAAAGGATGCCGCTTTGAAATATTAATCCAGTGTTTTTTCTTTAATATTTGAATAAAATAAACTATATATTTATTTTGGAGTCATGTATTTTATTGAATATTAATTAAGGTGAGAAAAAGGTAAAAAGCCAAGCCAAGTTTACCAAAATATTGAAAATTGACATAAATTGTTAACCTAAGTGTACGAAATTTTATTTCCGTCACTGTACCTATTTTGAACACTTTCATTTACTTTTTTATTTTCTTTACTAGTTATGATACCTAAAGGTGTATATTTTACCAATCAATTAATTTTACAAAAGTAATGTTAAAGTCATATCATCAGTCATTTTTAGTAAAAAGTTTTCCACATACTTGAGGCGCGTCCAAGGGATCAGTTCACGTCTGGCAGCCTAGTTAAGAACTTACTTTATGATTAGATTATTATAAAATAATTTTCACCCGAAGCCCTTGAACCTATTTTTAGGGGTTGCAAACGTTTCTGTAGTAAGTTTTTTAATTTTTTATATATCCTTAATAAAAATAATTATTTTATGATATTATTTATATTATTCTTAATTTTTATTATATTATTTATTGCAAGAGCACTGTCGAAAAGAAAGATTTTTTTGTAAAAAATCTTGTTTTAAATGTGGCCTTAAAATACAGGGTATTTGGAAAGGTGAGGTCAAAAATGATAAGGTTGATAAACTGAGCCAACATAATGTTAGTACTTCATATAAAAAAATAAATTTGTTAAATGTTAAAAACTCCGTTTGATTTGTTACTGAAACATTGACAAGATTCTCAATTGTTTTAAATTTTTATTTAATTTTTAGAGGTAAACCAGTAGCACTGTTTAAAAAACTTTTCTAGTTTTTAAAGACAAATTAAAATGATAAAATTCTAAGAATTTATAAAAACTAAATTACGTAAGGATGTCGTTTTAAGTAAAAAGAAAGAAAAGTTAAAAAGAATAATCATAAGCAAAGATTTTTTTGTGTCGTTAATTACGAAGATAATTGCAAACGACAGTTAATTAATTACATGTTCTTTTAGCTAACATTAAATGCCTTGTTTTGTCATTAATTTTTTTTCCTTGTTTTTTTTTATTTTAAAGGTAAAATTTAAATTTCTGTTTTCCACTAATTAATGAATTGCAGTGGCATTTTGTTTTGTTATCTATTTACTTTTTGTGCTATAAGCAAAGAATTATCGTAATCGCACTTTTAGAGGTTTATGCAGATATTGATAATTTTGGACTTCCTATGAAAAATTATGAAAAAGATTATTTCCCATTTTCATCTGTTGATTTCTCTGGTGGTTAGTCTATACCGAGTGGTGCGTCGCCGAGCTGAACATATGAAATCTCATGTAGATTTGAAGGGGTTAATTATTGGCTCCCTGTACAAAATACAAAAACAATTGTAAGATAACTTTTTGAAGAGGCTTATCTGATAAATCCTCTTGCCAAGTTTTAAAAAAATTTAATAAGCGAATCTTATTTAATTAACTGTAATTGCAAAATTACTAAATTTTCGGTTCAGGTAAAACCAAACAGACATCAGCCATCAGCTAACAATTTATTATAAGGCTGTCACTGATTTATTGACACTTCATTTTACAGGTGCGTGTTTGGAACTGAACCGAAAATTTGGTAATTTTGCAATTACATTAATTAAATAATTTAATATTCGCTTATTAAATTTTTTAAAAACCTGGCATGAGGGTTCATCATATTGGTCTTCAAAAAATAATCCTACATTTTTTCTTTAAAATGTACAGGGGAGCCTATAATTAACCCCCTTAAACATTACATGGGATTTCCTATGTTCCGCTAGGCGACGCACAATGGATCGAAGCATAGGGGAAATAGGGACATTGAGTTATTTCGAAATGAATACTGGTATTTTGTTGCTTTTTATGTATGATTTCAATAAATACAATAAAAATCTAAATCAATATGGCCTTTTGTACCAGATAGATTACAAAATATACAGGGCGTCTCACAAAAACAGCTTATCTACAAGGCTGTCCAGATCTTAACCAAGAAATTTTAACCACGTATTCTACGTCAAAAATGAGCCCTAGTTTGTCACATAAACATATGTCGAGAAACGCTTCCTCTCCTAGATACAGGGTGTTAAAATTATTTTAAAAAAATGTTTTTTATTAATAACTTTTACACTGCTTGAAATCTTTCTATGAAATTTGGGGCATAGAATTTAAGCATCAAGGAGAATTTTTTACATACCATTATTTTTTTACTCTACCAGTGGCGTCCGTACTGCATCGAGACTGAATATTTTTAGACAAACAAATTATACGCCACTGGTTTTTCCAACAATGAAAATTACTCTTGAAATCCTTATTTAATTTGGAGCAAATTCGGTCTCTTGACTTTTTGACGTACGAGACTCCGTTTCCAAGTAAAAAAATAAACCACATTCTCATGCATGTTACAAAGATAGTCTTATTATTATTATTATTATTATTATGTACCATATCAAATTTTAGCAAGGAAGCATTTCTCGACATATGTTTACATGACAAACTAAGGCCTATTTTTGACGTAGAATACGTGGTTAAAATTTCTTGGTTAAGATCTAGACCACCCTGTATAAACAAAAACATTATAGCAAAAGAGAAATTGCTTTCTCTGTTAAATCGCTATGAATCTTATCTCACAGTTACGCATATCTGATATATATGGATCGGATGACAATAAAAGATTATGCAAAATGTCTTCATTAGCAAAAGTTCTGTTAGACCTTCTTGAATGGCATTCTCTGTATTTCCGAAAGTATTTATTTCTTGACTCCGCAGCCTCTTCAGACAGATGCCCTATCGGGAACAAAAAGTTTTCGATGATTTACACATTAAAAGCCTTTTATTTTGTGCAGTGGCTCTTTGGGGCAGCCAATTTTTTTATAATGTGTGCTAGTAAAGTTGGCTCTTACATCGCATGTAATATCTCCACTTACGTCTGCTTACATTTTTTGTAAGTAAAAACCTTATATTTTAAGGTTTTATGACGTAAGTACAAACAAATGAGTACTTCACTTCTGGTGTAATTATTTATTTAACAATCCAATACTATAGGCCAAGAACACCTCTAATAAGTCGTTATATATTACAATTGAATAGCTTTTACATACATTATAAAATAGCAATCAAGCTATCTTACTAATTTGAATGATTTTTCAGTTTGCTTCAAATGACGCGTCCGGGAGGTGCATCCATTGTGCGACGCACCTCCCGGTATGTTGTAAAAAGTTTAGAAGTAAAACAGTCAAAGTTCAAACAAAAATCCAAGATGATTTTGGATTTTTCTCATAAAAAAACAAATAATAATAAAGAGAATTATTACGAAATATATTTTAAAGCCCACAGAGAGTTCTTAGTCCCTGGGCCAGTAATGAAATGGACTTTGTGATAAGATCACTATTAAAACTTTTTAAGGGGTTGCTTTTGACTAGTCTACCACGAATATTCATACCACCAAATATGCAAGCGGCGCTTTGAACCCAGCCTGTCAATGTCAAATGTTTCGGATGTCGGTCTGAGCAAACGCGTCACTTTTTATATCGGACAAATTGACCATAATGTTGTACATGCATTTTTAATCATTTTGCCAAAAATGGTACTACAGTCATAAAACCATAAGGCTTAAGGAAATTTGGGGTATCGGACTAGGCGGGTTAAGTGACTTTAATCCTTACGATTTTTGGCAAAACGTTTAAAAATTGCATGTAAAACATTATGGTAAACCTGTCCGACAAAAAAGTGACGTCTTCGCCCAGTCCGACACCCTAAACATTTGACATTGACAGGCTGGGTTAAAGCGCCTCTTCCATATATGGCGGTATGAATATTCGTAGGAGACTCGTCAAAAGGAATCCCCCTAAAAGGTTTAAAAAGTGTTCTTATTTTTATTTTAATCTTTGGACAATCCACGAAGGCTGAAAGCCTAAATACTAACGTACCGTGGGTGTCTTAAGCAAGGTAAGAGGAAGTTTGTTAACACGGGACTTAAAAACTTGAAGATGGGAGGGAAGGAAAGACCTCCGCTGGCAGTAGGTTTCACAGTCTAGAAACTCTAGGGATAAAACAACGAACGAAATGGGAAGTTCGGGGCCTGTCCAATTGGACCGTATAGGGATGCATACGTGCGGCACCACGAGTTTCTCTGTTGGGAGCTGCAAGAGGAGGGACTATACTGGATAATTCGTCGGAGCAAAAGCCATGAAAGTACCTATAGAAGAGCGATAGATCTCCCACAGCTCGACGATGGGCAAGAGAAGGAAGTCTTTGAGTAAGTAAAGGATCATTAATAAGACGAACAGCTCTTCTTTGAATAGCATCAAGAATGCTGAGGGTTGTAGGGGATGCCATTCCCCAAACGTGCGAATAATATTCCAGAGAGGGTCGAATTTGGGACACATACAAAGTGTATAAATTGGAAGGAAAAAATACTTTTGGCTCGGAAAAGAAATCCAAGCTTTTGAAGCCGCGGTGGCTATATGTTTATGCCAGTTAAGGTTATTCTCAAATGTGACGCCCACAAGGTAAAATGTGTCCCCGCTCTGCAAAACCTGGCCACTCATAAGCAAAGGGTGAGTGTTTGATGAATTTTTTCGCAACAAGGAACATGATTGTGTTTTGGATGCATTAAATTGAATGGGATTTTTGCGCCCCAATCCAATATCAATTATGAAGTCCATGAACTTCATTACTGGTCCAGGGGCTATTATAATTTTTCACATTTAAAATTTTAGCATGTCATTGTCAAACGTCTTTTGAGTTTTTCATATTTATTTGTCCCTGGACATGTCCCTTTTGAATAAACACTTTCAAGTGTTAAATAACAATTCATATTTTTCAATTCATATTTTTAACAGTGAAGTTTGTTGTGCAGTTTTTATTTTTAAAAAGAAGTTTACCCGGTATATTTGTGTGACCTAAATTTTAAAACCGTCCCTAACTTTAAAATGGTTGAAATTAAACTTTTCTTCTTGACACCCCAAAATTATCGCACCACTACGCTTGTAGAATACGAGCTAAAAAAGGGAAATAAACTCATTTTTTCTCTGATATCTCTTTACTTATGTATGGCGTTGGCATTTGCCTATATTAAGGTCCTTGTCAGAGGAATTTTAAGGAGCTAGTGGCCAAGTTAAAAAAGATCCAAAACGCATTTAGAATAATGTATGGATGAAGCATTTCGTTTTTAGGTCAAACGGGGAGAAAAACTTGGTAAAAATATTTATTGTTTTGTTCATTCAGTCGTATCTTTTTTGGGAAAACAAAATGTGTTTCTCAATGGGTGGTCCTGAATCGATTTGTTACATAACATTGATATCAATAACGCCGGGCACATGTAAATTGGTTCCTGAATTAAAAAGATTAGGTAAATTGGTTCTAAGCCTTTTTGGTTTACTTGACGACTTATCTGTAAATTGGTTCCCAACATGTTGACGGTACCCTATCACCTTCGAATAGGTACGAATATCAAATAAGTAATAAAACAGGAAACCACAGATTATCAGAATACCCAGATGCAAAAGTGCGGCGAAATAGGCACATAGAAACAACTATGACCTTGAGAAAGAATAAATGGAAAATCTGCACCAATGCATGGATCGTAATATTTTTAATTTGTAAAGGTTAAACCGCACCAAGGCGCTAGGAAGAGATAAACTTTATAGTAATTAATTATGCAGCTTTTTTAATGTGGGGAAAACGGGAAGAAAGAATAATACACTAATTAAAAATTTAAATATTTCTTTATTAAAAATATTACAATTTAAAAATTTTACCTATGTTTTGAAAGGTAAACTATTGTTAGTAGATGTCACGTTTAGATCAATTTGTAATAAAATGTCCATACCTGGTTGCACAAAACATTTTAACAAACGATTAAACTAATGGGGGTTTAGAATGTTTAACAAAAAAAAGCGTTGTCTTAAAACTGCTTATTAAATTAATTAAAGGTATTCCGTTTTACCAGCTTAATTGTTTAATAAAAAGTTTTGTGTAACTGGGGATTTAAACAAAATAACTGAAAGCAGAGTAACAAAAGTTTCTAAAAAACCCCGACGCAATATTTTAAAGCAATGCAGATGTTGCCATAGTAATAGGAGAATGTTATTTTTTAAATACTGAAAAAACGCCTAATTTTATATTTTATTTAAAATATAGCCCTTCAAATGGCAGTGCAGCTATAAATAAAAAAATATTTTCCTTTCTTTAGGCACATACTGATTAATATCAATAACTTTATAAACATGTCTAAGTATTTTGTAAAAACTTTGTATTAATGTGAAATAGTTAAAAAAATACTTTTTTAAGATTTATTTAATATTTACCTGATAAAATGGTATTTTTTTTGGAAGGTTCTCAAAATTGTCTGTATTTTTTGATGATAATGGCTTGAAAAATATTGTCGGCACGGTAGTGTTAAATAGGCGTTTTATTGCGGATGACGAGATAAAAATAAATTTATTTTTAAAATGATCTCCGCAGAATTTATAACTCATCAAATTTTTTTCCAAAAATCCTCCCTTCCGGCAGACTTAAGCCAGACCTTTGCGCTAAAAATATATTTTCATTATAGAAAAACCATCCAAATTATTATCCACATATTTTTTTGTAAATAGAAGTTACTACATCAAGAAAATACTTGTATTGCATTTTTATAATAAAAAGTATTATGGCTACGTAAAGATTAATGTGCCCGATATTATCTATAGCCTGCACATCAACATGTACGGACTAATTAAAAATAACTTTATTATATAACAAAATATCATATTTATATTTACCTTAAGTGGTCCTTTGGGAATCTAAAAGTGATTTTCCGCTCCCGGTACAGTATAAATATACACATTTATATCCTATATTAAACGGTAAAAAAATTTAAGAAGACACTATAGTAACACTTTAATAAAAGTTCACAAACAGCTAAATATAATTATCTAACTTATGCTCACTTTCTATACCAACAAAAATATGGGACTAACTGACACCTAGATAAGCATTGGGTCACGTACTAAATCGTGGGGTGTATATCCACCACGCAGTGGGAGGGACCATAGTGGTGAGAGATTTCAACGAACACGCTTAGTTTCGCATCTGGGTATTCTGATAATTTGTGCTAGAACTGTTTTCCTTGTTCACTCACAATTATTTGGACCATTTTGTGTTTCACGGCGAAAGTGTAACACAAATGTTTATTTAAATACGCAACACAGAAATCAGAGAAAAAATGCAAAATGGCTAATAGGTAAATCAAACCCACCCCAAGATAAATAAACCCTTCCAGGTAATCGGTGTCTGTGCAAGCCATCGAAAGATACCAGGAACCAATATACATACAACCTATCTGAAGCTCGGGAACTGATTTACATATTTAGTGGCTTTACGAGCACTCTTCTAATCGAAACCAATTTACCAACACCCATCATGCTGACCCGATACTGCCACTCTAGCTGCATTAATATACATAAAGACACTTTTATTTATATAAACCAAAAGGTATAATATTCGTTCTTGATCTTTTTTAAATAATTCTTTTTTTTTTCAGTTATCGATGAACCTGAGGTAGTACTTCAAGAACCTCAAAAACAACAAGAAATTCGACGAGGAGAATCGGTTGTACTCAAATGTCATTTAGAAGCATCTGGAGATGTCCATATCGAATGGTTCAGGTAAAAGCCTTAAAAATATTTATAATGTAATATTTTATATACCATATAAAATACAATAAATAAAAATACTAGTCATTAACTACTTTAGGGAACTATCATTATACAGGGTGTTCATGATAAACTGCGGCGATCGTTTTCCGAAAAAGCAGGCTTTAGAAAATTTGACAACATGTCAGTAGCAGGCATACAGCTAAAAGATTTTTAAAATTCAGGCACTCCGGTTTCACCGGAAGTTAATATCAGCTTTCTTATTTTAAATGGAACACCCTGTATCTTATTTATCTTTTGGATTCTCGTTAAATTCTAAGTAAATTTTGTGTAAATGTCCATTCGTTTAAATCAGGAAAAATATTTTAAAATTATACTTGTCTTACAAAGAATTAAAAGTATTTCTTTAGTTATTTAACAAATACAATTCGGAAACCAAAAATGCAGCTAAATACCTCTCTTAACACTAACTAAATAAGCAAAACAAGGGTAGATCTGTTTAAGGGGGTGTGTCACCCCTACATAGGTTTTGTTCCGTCGGAGATATCGTTTACACCCCACGGGCTCGAAGCCGAAACTAGGGTTAAATTTGGACTAAGAGAATTATTCTTGAAGTTTTCCGAGTTAGGGTAGTTTTTGACTCTTAGACACGAAAAATAATTTCCGGGAATAAAGGAAACTTATTAGGTTAGCGTTTTTTAATGGCTTTATAAAACATTAAAACAAATATGAAATTAATATTCTTTAATGATTTGCACTGAGATTAAAAGATAAAGTCCTGTATTAAACGAATTAAGGTCTAGCCACACATAACCGCACCAAGGACGCACCGAGCCCGAATTCACAATAATAGAGGAAAGTGGGGCAAATTATTTCAGATAAATTCCAAAAGCACTTTTCAAGCCCTCAAAAGTATAAAAGCATTTTTGTCAAGTTAAAGCCGAATTTTTATTGTCAACGGTTGTCAACGGTTCAAAATTACATTTTTTCGGTAAATGATGACGTCATTAACCTCGCGTCTTCAACCGTTTTTGAAAATAGGACGGAGATCGCTGTAAACAAGTGAGACCCCAAAAAGAGACAGATATTAAATAATCTGGCGGCTGTTCTAGTTGTGGATGTTACAAATACAAAAGATTATTTATAAAATAAATGAAGAAATGAAAAATAATTAAATACCTAAAAATGAAGTAACTCGCGAGCTGGGTCAAGCAACAGGAAAAGTGAGGTTAAAAATTATCAGCTGATACATAGGTTTAAAAACATCGATTTTTAACTACATTCTTAACGACGTCATTTTTAAATACGGTTTAAAACGTCTTTTGAATTGTTGACAATAAAAAATTCGCTAAGTGTATTGTTTTATGTATGTATATCTCCTTGTTTAAATAAAAGCAAATTTTCCCACTTATCTCTGTTCCTTTTATTCAAACTTTGAGTGTAGTATAGGTAAAACTGTGTTACCTTATTTATAAAGGTTGTTTTACGATAAGGTGTAATTTAAAGCGTAGTATAACAGACTCATATTACTGCAATTTTATTAAATACAATACTGTTTGCACCGCATCCCCTACATTTCACCAGCGAGACGTACGTGATATGCGGGCTCGTTGCGGTTATGTGTGGCCAGACCTTTATTCAGATTTTACAATACTTTTTCACAGTGGCGTAGATTGAGAATCTTTGTATATTTTTAAATTAATTAAAAAAATGTTGGGCACTCTTGTCACGGACTGTCAGCTTAGCAACGAAAGAAAAATGCAACTTCGTCCATGTCTATATTAATCCACGCTACGCCGCTGGTTTTCCATATTTCTTCAAAAGTGACGTATTCATTGTTACCTATTTGTTAGTAAAAAGGTGAAAAACAACGATTTGTGTTTGACTCGACAAAACTAAGATATGAATACATAAATTTAGCGTTATTTGACGATATAAAAAATGACCAGGTCTAAAATGAAATTTCTTATTAAGTCACTTTATTTTAGAAATGCTGACCGACTAACAGAGAATTCCAGCAAAGTTGAACTCAAGAAACGAAGACTGACTATAAAAAATATTGACTCTTCAGACAATGGAGTTTATAGATGTGCTGCTAAAAACACTGCTGGTAGAAAAAATAGCGTGAAAAACTTTGCTCTAGTTGTAGAAGGTATGTAGTAGTACTACGTTTATATCGAATATTTCAAGCTGACTTGAAAACAAAGCGGCTTTGAAGCGATTTCCAAGTATACGTGTTTATTTCGGTGGCTTGAAAGTCGATTGAAAATCGAGGTCAAGCACATTTTAGGCCATCGTCGTACGCATGCGGCAGTTTTCCATCCAACTTTACAGTAGACATCAAATGAAAAACAAACCTCACTTTTTAATTTGTCCCGTTTCGTGTGCTGTTGTTGGTGTGAGCGTGTTTTAAAGTTTTTTCACCTGTTTTCCACTCATATTGCTTGCTTGCTTGGGTTGGGATGGCTTTGCTGCTAGGCAATCGCCAGCTCGATCTGGTGAAGACTCCAATGTTATCTGGTTCTAGACCATATTGAAGCCCTCGACTTTTTCTTTCTTGGATATATCTGAAAGTGCTGTGGAGCAAATTTTTTAAATTGATAGCTTATAAAATGACTGATGTATGTGAGGTTATTATTAGTTATGACAACACTACAAAGGTATGTACAATAGGTAAAAACACACACAAAGAAGGGATAAAAGGATCTGTAAAAATGTTAAGCTGAGCATTACAATTTTATTTTATTTATTGCTAAAAAAGCCATGATCATATTAATAGAGTCGTTATTTAGATGGTTTGCCAAAACTGTCTGTATGGACATCGGTGTTGGAAAATTCATTTTAGTAAATTCTTTATATAATTCAAGAGTAGGTATAAAATTTATTGGGCATTCAAAAGTATGTGATTCAAATCTTCAACTCTACCACACTCACAATAAGGATCATCTTTGACTTTAATTTTATGTAAAAATTCGTTAGTAAGAACGTGACCCGTACGCATTCTGATTATAGTGGTAATATGTCGTCTGTCTTTGAATTGTAGGGAAGTAAACCATTTTTTACCAGGAAAATCAGTTTGTATTTTGGAATAGTTATAATGTTTATTCTGTACTAAAGTTTTCCATTTTGTTTTGAAATTTTGACGCAGTTCGTTTTTGATTTTGTTAAAAACTTCTTGAGCATCTAACTGCATTGTTTTAGGGATATTTAGATTTTTTCCTATGTTGGCCAAGGTGTCTGCCTCCGTGTTGCCCATGATGCCGGCATGACCCGGAATCCATGACAATCTTATATCGTAGCCGTTGTCGTTTGCTTGGCTAATTAATCTCTTTGTCCTGATGGTCCAATAATCGCTTGAAGCTTTCAAGTGGTATTTATTTATTTTTTGAATGGCACTTTTGGAGTCCGAGAAAATGATTACTTTTTCAGTTGTTTGTCTATTGCTAGTTTAGCGGCGTCATGAATGGCCACTATCTCTGCTTTGCATATGGAAAGGCAGTCGGGTAGTTTAGACGAAAATTTATATTGTAAATCGGGTATGGTTATTCCGAAGCCCACCCTGTTATCCTTTTGATGCGTTTGTGTATATATCATATTTTGTATAAAAATGTCAAAATCATATATGAAATTGACACTGATGACGTTCGAGAAAGCATTCATCTGAAGTTAGGCAGTGATTAAGCCCGCTTGAATCGTTTATATCGTGTTTCTAATCGGCTTCAGTGAAGTCAACCCTATTAATTTTCAGGCGTGACTTGAACGATTCAAGTCACTTTTCAAGCGCGTTTATATCGCTTTTTTCAAACTACTTTTAAAAGCCGCTTTAACTCAAGCTAGTTTCAACTATTCGACATAAACGTAATGTATGTTTTATACAGAGTGTCGGGGATTTTATTGTCGTATTTTTTAGGGGAAAATTCTGCTCTTATACAAACAATACCTAGTGCTCAAATAGTTAAAAAGGGCGGTACTGCATACTTTCACTGCGCTTACCAGAACGCGGAGGTTTTGGAATGGTACTTTAAGGAAATTGGACCGCTGAAAACCAATGACAGGTAAAAAGTTAAAAAGGTTTTTTTCTACTCTGTTAGAAAACACAAATTTAAATTACTTTTTAGTAAATTGTAAATCGTTTTAGTTAGGCCAACCTGTTTTAATATTCTTTACTCTTTGCATCTTGTAGAATCACAATACATTCAAATGGAACTTTACAAATTAACAATGTTGAAGAGTCAGACCAAGGCTGGTACAACTGTGTAGGGATCAAAACTGAATCAGCCGAAATACCTCAAAGTTATACTGCCGATTTACATATAGCGTGTAAGTCCTATAAATCTTATTACTTTTAATACATTCAAATTTGTTAGAATAAAAACCTAACATGATAAATATAGTATATTTCCAAACTAGTGCTGAAAGTGCCACTTTTCCGCACGCGACTTTAGATTGACCGAACGACGCGTAGCGGAGTTCGGTCCAGCGGTCAAGTGTTAGAAAAACTATTTTTTCTACGAGCATAAGAAAAACAATAACTAAAATTGTATTTATTTATTTTTTTATTTTAATACAATGCTACATAATATCCTACTATACCAAAGCAAAATTTCCTTTTTAAATATAAAGTGCATGAAAATCCTTCATTGCGACACACTAATATTTGGTTTAAAATTTTTGTACTTTTCCGCACTTATGCGGAAAAGTAGTGCTAAAGAGTGTACAGTGCAGTTCAATCTAACTTGTCCACATTTTAAATGGCTATAACTATTTTATTTCTTAACTTAAAAAATGATTTGAAAACCAAAGTGTTCAGTGAATTATCAAGTTTTTTTCCTGTTATGAAGATTTTACAAATCAATTTAAATAACAGAATATATTGACATAACTTAAGTAGTTTTTTTAATGGAACACCCTGTATATTATACCACCATTTAAAATGTCTTTTAAAAAGCTTTACAAAAATACCACATTTGATATATCTATCTTTAATAGTTTAGGAAATATTACAATTTAAATCTGAAAAATATTATACAGTGTGTCCCAGGATAGGTGTTACAAGAGGACAAATGGACCAAAAATTTTGAATTTTAAAGCGAAATTTTGGGTTAACTGGTCGCATAGGTCCAAAACTAATAAAAACAAAATTTTAGTTTAATTAGGTATTAATACAGGGCGAGTTATAATAACAAATCTAAAGGAATTTAAGGAGCAACCTACTTCAATTATTAAACATAGAACAAAAAATTATATAAATAAATAGAAAATTGAATTTTATGTCAAAATTTTAAGTTAAAACATATAAGTAAAAAAATGTAATTGTCATTTTTTACATTACGCATTACAACTTAAATAATGGGCAAAAGCAAGCAAAATTTTATAGAAAATTTAATAATTTTAAATAATTTTTTTTAAATTCGCTGCCTTAAGCCCAGTATTTCAAAAACTGTTAATGCATAAAGTAAAAAATTGATAAAATATTTTTTTACTCTAAATTCATTAACATTAAATTTTAATTTCACTATAACATTTCTTCATACAAATTTTAGTTTTACTAACAAAATAAAGGTAAACTTTACTCTTGGTCATTTTTCATATTTTTAGTTATAACTCGCCCTGTATATTACCAATCGGAGTAAAATTTTGTATTTATTAGTTTTGAACCATGCGACCAGTTTTCCTAAAAGGGCGTTTAAAGATTCCAAAATTTTGGTCCATTTATTCTCTTGTAACAACGATCCTGGGACACACTGTATGTAATTTTTACTATACCTACTCTAAGCAGAACTGTTATATGGAAATAGTTTGATTTCCAAATAATTTAAATATGTTATTTTATTAAATTTGCTCGGAGATAAATAATATTTCTTGCTATTTCAAACTGGTGTTTATTCAAGGAAATCAAACTATTTCCATACATAACAAGAACTAAACTTAGAGTGTAGATAGAGTGAAAATTACATATAATATATTTCGGATTTAAATGGTCATATTTCCGAAACTATTAAAGATAGATATATCAAATGTGGTATTTTTGTAAAGCTCTTTAAAAGACCTTTAAAATGGTGGTATAATATACAGGGTGTCCAATTTAAAAACTACGTAAGTTATGTCAGTATATTCTGTTATTTGAAATTGATTTGTAAAATCTTCATAACAGAAAAAACTTGATAATTCACTGAACACTTTGGTTTTCGAATCATTTTTTTAAGTTAAGAAATAAAAAAGTTATAGCCATTCAAAATGTGGACAAGTTAGATTGAACGCACTGTACTTTTCCGCACTAGTGATCCGGAAAAGTGATTATTTCAAACTAAATTGCGTGCGGAAAAGTGCTGCTTTCACACGCTAGTAGAAAATAGTTATTTTCCTATCAGCGCGGAAAGTATCATTTTCCGCACGCGATTGCAGTTAGCCGAACGACGCGAAGCGGAGTTCGGATAGCAATCGAGTGCGGAAAAAATACTTTCCGCAAACGTTAGGAACAATATTTTTCTACTAGCGTAGGATAAAATACTTTCCGCAAGTGTTAGGAACAACATTTTTTCTACTAGCTTAGGAAAATAAATAAAACAGTTCGTCTATAATATATGTATTTTTGTATTTTTTATTACATATTAAGAAAAAACTAAATCTAAATCTTATCACTATTTATATTAATTATAAAGGAGCAGTTGTTGGCATTTTGTAAATTTATAGCAGATGACAAAACCTTGGGTATGGTGGTCGTAGACCCAGTATTGCCACTTTCACCTCTGCATTACCTGGATTTCTTTGTATCTCTGGTTTGAATAGAATATATTTCAGATTGGGAGGCGGATGCTGATGTCGTAAATGTTGTTGGGTCTTTCTGATTTAAGATTTTGTTTGATATTCTGGTTCGTTCTTTTGCGGACTCCTCGATATAACCTTCGGCAACTGAAGTCGATTTCCAGCCGCCCAGTCTTTTAATATTGGTTATGCCTTCCCCGGAATCTGCCAACATTGTCGCAGATGATCGGCGGAAGCTATGGCCTGTGTATAAATGAGGGTCTGGAAGACCGAGGTACCCAGCGATATCTGCTGGCATCTTGCCAAAGGAATTTATGCCCACACACTGGACTGAGATAACTCCCTTTTATATTGAGTAAAAATCTATTATGCTTAGTATTAGGTTTTCTTAAACTTGCATATTTTCTATACAATGCCAAATATTTTCCATTTTTTACCTCTTTGAAATTGTAAAACATCGGGATGTATGGTTTTTTGATTGAGATATGTTAATCATTACAAAATCGCCTTTATCAATAACATCATTTGTAGTTAAATTGCAAAGCTCTTCTCTCCGGCATGCTCCCGCCAGTCCGAATATTGTTGCCACTTTGATCATTAAGTAAATTTCGTCAGGTGCTTCTAGTAGGAACTTACTAATTTGTTCATTGGTAAAAACTTTAGCTTTTTTGGTTGAAAACCAATATTCATTTTCTTAAGAAATGCTGTTAACTTGAAATACCTGCTGATATCCACATCTTTTCAATTTTAAGCTTGCTCTTCAACATCGAATACTTGGACCAAAGAGTATTCGGCTTGATAGTCTTGGAGAGCTTGGCAAAATACGCAAGCAAAACTTCTTCTTTCAAGCTTTTCACTCCTTTTCCATTACACCAGTTTTGAAATACTTGTATTCCTTGTTATACCTGTTTTTTGATTTTTCAGGCAAAAATTCTAAACTCTCAACAGTCTCCAAAATTTCGCTTGGTAGGTCGTCGTCTGATTCAAGCATTTTAAAATCGTCAAGAACTTAATTATTATATTCAGCAATATTATTTGACTTTGACTTTGACAAATTATCTCGTACTTGGTTGTTATGGAGCGATTCTGTTGCCATGGTTTTACCTTTTAGGTGAAGTTACTTAACCCTTTATTGGATATTCTTTCGATCATAAGAAATAATTATTATTTATAAAAATTAAGGTATAAAGTCGAATTCTACTTGTGTAGTCTAGTCTGACGTTTACTTATACGTATTTCTGAGATAATGAAATTTTTATCTAAAACATCTATTTATTTAGCCTAATATAATTTGATTTTTTGTGTTGCAATTGAATATATACATTTTTAACTTATTTTTACTTTTCCACACGCCGTGCGAAAAGTAACTTTGCCGCACGGCGTGCGGAAAAGTAACACTTTCCAAACTAAAATGCGTGCGGAAAAGTGGACTTTTCCGCACGCTAGTAGAAAAATTATTTTATCAGAACCTTCTTTTAGTTTTAGAAAAATTTACTCCGACCTCATTTGAACCAACACTGCCTGAAAACTCCAGAGAAAGTAGTGGGAGAAGGTTCTTTTGTTTCAGCTGACTTGCTTGGAACCTAAAGGTCTGCCTCGTGCCAAAAAGTGGTGGGAAAATCCGGCTGGACACACGGTATGTTCCTGATATAAAAAATTAGCCTTATTAGCAGCTCATAAGTAAAGGGTGCATAAAAATGAAGTTTTTTGCGCGACAACAAACATGATTTGATTTTAAAGATCTTTTTAACTTGGACAAGATTTATTATGTTTTAGTAAATAAATATTCTGTAAAAGGCCATATCATGCTATTATTGTCTTAGTTGGTTTAAGATAATTAATCATAAACATGTTTTAAGATTTCTGATCGAGGTGAAACTTACGTTGACGACGGAAGACTGATAATAAAAGAAGTAAAATTATCAGATGCTGGAAAATATACTTGTGTTGCTGAAAATGTAGCTGGAAAAACTGATAAAACAGTCAGTATTATTGTCACAAGTAAGTTTAAATACAAGCTGTTACCACCACAACATACTATAAATTTGTATATACTTTTTCTTATCAGTAAGTAAATATTATTAACCAGAATATTTATATATTTTTAGCAAAGCCTGAAATACTTCAAGACCCATCAAGTGTAACTGTGGATGAAAATGAAAAATCGGTATTAACATGTTTGTACAATACAACTCATGAAAAATATACCATAGTAAAATGGAGAAAGGATGGAAAACCCGTTAAGGTAGCGTAAATTTAGCAGAGTTTTTTCTAAATTTGGTTCAATTTATTCCTTGTGTTTCCTTGATCTGATTTTTTAGTTGTTTTTTTCTTCTTTATATTCGCCCTTTCCCCACCTCACTAAGCTATAGCTACAGTGTGGACCAAATTAAACTTGCACACTTTTAAAATAATAATAACATTTTTTCTGTTGCGCCCATCTTTTTCATTTTTAAGGGGCTAATAGGTTGATATTTTTCTTTAGGTTTACCAATTTTGATTAAGTAGATTTAAACAGGACTGGACTTTTTTCCAAAATGATGCATTAAACTATGTTGCAAAAAAAATATTTACAATTGCTAATACGTTTATTTTTATTTAATTTACTGTTAAGTTTGGTCAGCATCCAACTTAGTAACTATGGTAACCACACATTTTTGATTTTCAAAGGACACTAAAAAAGTTCTTTTTAAAATCGAGAGAAATGCATGCTTTATAGGGAGCATTATTCATCAAAAATTATTGTAATTCATAAATTGTTAACTTGTTGACAGATTTGCTTTTACTAAATCATTTCCCATAGTTTTTCTAGAAAAAAAAACGTATCAGCTTAATTGTAGCTAAATCAGATTTCTTTTGCAACGAGGTTAAATACAGTATTTTGGAAAAAGTCCCATAAGTCCAGCCCTGTCTAAATCTATTTAACCAAAATTGGCAAAGCAAAGAAAACATACCTACCTATTAGCCCTTTAAAAATAAAATAGATAGGCGCAACAAATAAAAAGTAATTATTAGTTAAAAAGTGTGCAAGTTTAATTTGGCCCACCCTGTATAACACCCATGTGGTAAATTTTTCCCAAACTTTTTTAATTTTGGCAAAGTTACACTATTACATTTTTTTGGTGCGTTTGCGTACAATTTTCCATTATTTCATTTAAAGTAGAGTATATTCTTTCCGATAATGCAACACCGAAATATACAGATGGGGTGTACAAAAAAAAAAAATGGATAAAAAATTTAATATTTAGAAAAAAATCATTCTTGAAAAGTTGTTTGTTTGAAAAAGTATTCACGAAAAGAATAATGTTGATTTTGTATACAGGTTCACAAAAACTTCATAAACACGATTTTTCTATCTTTATTTTTCAAGTGTAAGTTTTTTTTTAAGTATAAGCCGTTGAAATACAGACATTATCAATGCCGTTATTGCTTTGAGAGTTTTTTTATATTAAATCATATAAAAGTTATTTTTAAAACTTCTATTTTGCCCAAAGACAGTCGGATCTTATTAACATTTTTACAGCATGATTTTGACGAATCAAGTTCGTCTCACCAACGAATACGAGTGTACAAACATAATGGTACTTTGGTAATTCATTCCACACAGACATCAGACAGAGGTGAATATGTTTGTGAAGTAATCACTGAAGGTTTCCAACCCGTCCTATCACAACCAGCTACTATTTCAGTTATAGGTAATGAAATATTCTTATAGTTAAACAGTTATACTTGTTATACATAATTAATATCATTAACTTTTAATACTTAAAGCTTCATCAGACGGTCGATATAATAATATCAATATTGATCGTGTAAGGAATTTATTGAAAGAATATTATTGACGGCATTAATATTGAAGACAATTAAATTTATTAAAACGTGTTCAAAGGTATATTGTTATATCATACAAAAAACGTCAATTACGCAGAAAATCTGTTTATGGTTAGCTCTTTGTCCATATGGTGCGTTGCATCCTTCTTTTCTTTTTACTCACGCCCAAAACAGGCGCAATTAGAATCAGTAGATCTATATTTCCCAACAGGATAATTAAAACCGACAGTTTTTTGACTGAATCAATATTATTGGAAGGTACCATTTGTTCATCAATAATATTGCTTTAATAATATTAATTAGATTAATCTATTATTTAAAACTGCAACATTCACGGTATCTTAAGTGGTATTCTTTTGAAAAATTATCAATTTTACTTGCAAGTGATCATGATCAATAAAAATATTCAGAATGAAGTTAGCCACATAAGTTTTAAAAGAATGTTATCAGTTTTACTTTTATCAATTTGTTCGCTGCCCTGGAAAGAATACCACTTTGGTGTTAGTTGTCGTAAATATAAAACATAATTTAACATTTAATTCTGTCATGTATCCATAATTGACAGGTGATAAGATTCTAGAAGAAAATAGACCTTTTATACATATAAAATAATCCATTTGCAATTTATTCTAATATTGTATTTTTATCACAGAACAACTCCGTTTTGCCCCACCCCAGTGAACAAAGAGTTGGAATTGGACAGCGTTGCCAAAATTCATTGCAAAGCGCAAGGAACTCCGCCACCTATCATACACTGGGAGAAAATGGAGTATCATCGGAAAATTTTCCCAGTCACATCACTGACATGAATGGAACCTTGCATTTTAATAGGGTCACAGCTGACGATAAGGGGAAAATACAACTGTATTGCTAGTAATAGTCAGGGAACTATCAATGCTTTTATAAATATAGACGTAGTAGGTAAGCAAGATTTTAAATTTGGTTAACGTATTTTAGGAAAAAAATATTATTTATAAAAAATACTGCATGGTCTAATACCCAAAAGGCAACCGTCAGATATTATTTTTCAATTGTATATGGGGTTTCTGAGTACCTTTACTTTTGATAATATCAAACATTTTTGTTAGTGTTTTTTAGGATTTTTAATACCAGACCTTGTTAAATGACTTTGTATATTATCAACTTAAAAAATTGTAAGTTAACTTAAAATGCGTGAATTTTTAGTGGCGCCACGATTTATCGTTCCTCCGAAAACGCCTGTAGAAGTAAATGAAGGAGAATCCATTATGATCGACTGTATAGTTCAGGGAGATCCTGAGCCTACTATTCAGTGGGACAAAGATTTGAAAATGAACAACTTCGATTTAACAAGGTAAGAACATTCGCGACTCAGATTAAGAATGAATCTCTATCGAATTTGGCGAATTTTACAGATATTTGAAGATTTCTGGTTTGTGCCTTGGCTAGAAATAGATACTTTTTAAAACAATGCATATAAATTTAAAAAAGTATGAGGCATCATCGTCTCACACCTCAAATTAAACAAAAAAAAGGTCAGCATTCAGATAGTCAAAATTTCTTAAGGGTGCCACTAAAAACGACTATTCGATTTTAATGCATTTATCAACATATTTTGGTAGCTTTATAGCTTGAAAGTAATACCCCGGAAGGATTTTTAAAAATTTTAATGTTTTAAAATATATTAGTTATTAAAAATTTCGAGTACTATATTTGTAAATTACAATATCTCAGCGAATAATTACTGAATTTTTAATTACTCATAAATATTTGAGAAATCAAAATGTTCAAAAACTGGTCCGGGGCATTATTTCTTACCTATGAAGCTACATAAAATGTTAATAGGCACATTAAAATCGAATATTCGATTTTTGGTAGCCCCCTTAAGAAATTTTATCTCAAAGTAATTTTATGCAATGCCTCGAAAATAGGGGTTATGTTTTCTCTAACTTTCTCTGCCTAAAGGTTTGATTTTTTAAACATTGTATTTCTAGTTTTATAATCTTACTCAATTTTTAGATTCACAGTATTGCCAAATGGCACACTTTACATATCTGAAGTGTATAAGGAAGACGAAAACAAATATGGATGTACAGCTGGCAACAGTGCCGGTCTAAACAGAAAAGAAGTACAGCTTCTTGTTCACGGTAAGTTAATTTTCTTCCAAATAAAAGTTAATTTTTTGGCACTGTTTATTTAATACTATATCTGTTTTTAAAGGTAAAGATGGATACCATCCAGGACTCGAAGGAGATACTACAGTAACTAAAGCTGTGTTAATAACCATGTCTGTGGCTGGTGCCTACATAGTTTTGGTTATAGGCCTTATGGTTTGGTGCCGATACAGAAGAAGGTCAAGGAAATTGCCAATTGCTGATGGTAAGTGTAAGGCGCAACAGTGACTTCACCAACATAAATTATTTTTAAAACCAAAACATAACAGTAATTCATCCTTAAAAACCACTACAAATCTATTGCTATGCGAAATTTCCCTTAGTAGAGAACCGAGCTTATTCGCTCGGCCACATTTTAAATTTACCACATGAGTGTATCTGGCAATGGAAGGTGCATTAAAACCAAAGAAGAAAGCGTACAGATTGCAAACTTAAGTCGGCAATATTGCTAACTTCATTATTATTGGAGATACAAAGTCGCTTAAATTAGTGAGGTTTTCTTATTTTTTCTGCTGATTAAAGTGAAGCCAACAGAAAAACAATTGAACATCGGGTTTTCGAGTTATTGCAAATTGTATTTTTTTAAATGAAACACCCTGTATACTATTATCACCATTTACAAGATCTATCAAAGAGCTTTAAAAAAGTACACATGTGATATATCCAATTTTTAATAGTTTCGGAAATATAGGCATCCTCAGGAATTTAATAGAAACCTGGCATTTTTAAATATAACACCCTGTATATTGCATCACTATTAAATAGATATTTTACAGAGCAACATAATGTTCAGATTTGGATGGCCATTTTTCCAAAACTATAAGAGATAAACATATTAAATGTGATATTTTCTTAAGGGGATGTCATAGCACGTTAAATGAGCTAAAACGCGATTCGCTGCCGTTTTTAAATATTTGTTTGACAAAACATTTTTATATTGAAAAGTTTCTTAAAATGATCCAAAGATTATCGGAAAGTTGGTTATTTTTACGGTTTTGTAATTTTGGGAAATTTAATGTGTTAATTATTACCATTACCAAAAATCAATTAACTTTCCGATAATCTTTGGATCATTTTAAGACACTTTTCTATGTACACGTTAATCAGCCGAAAAAATACTACAACTTCACTAATTTAACCGACTTCGTATCTCTAGTAATAAAGAAGCTAGCAATAGTGCCGACTTAAGATTGATCACCCTGTATATGCGCGCTTCAAAAAGTTAAAAAGAAAAACGTATATTATTAAAACGTCAAGGACCGAACAATTGTATTGTTTTTCCATCGGTCCTGGTGGCTAGCGGAAGGCATTTATGAAAATTCGCTAAAACCGCTCGGTAAAAAGATCATAATGGTAAAATGTTCAAATCCCATTTATTTTTTATAGGAAAGCTTGAAAATGGCGACGTTGAAAACCAAGAATTAAAGGTTACTGAAAATGGTACAGGACCTGGACCTTCAAAAACTGCTTTAAATGGAATTGAAACCCATAAAGACGGTCAAAAAGTGATGGAGCCGATACATGTAACTCGCAAGGATCTAATCAGTCGAAAAAGTCAAAAAGCAGTTATGATAAGTAAGCGCCTTCAAAATCATTATTAAAATTTTCTTATGCCGGACATTTTTAAAACTAATTCAAACTAATACATTATTATATATTTTTTAGATTGGCACTTAGCAGAACTCTTCTTAAAGATCTGACACTTATCGGACGAGGGGAATTCGGTGACGTTATGATGGGCAAAATTGCCGAGACTCATGTGTCTGCAATTGAAAAACAAAACAAAAGATCTTCAGGGAACTCCAGCAAAGAAGAAAAAAGTGAAGAGAAGCCTTCCGAAGACAAAATTAACGATTTGCCGGTGTTGGTAAAAGTTCTAACCCAGACAAAAGACGAAAATTGTTTGGCGGAATTTAAGAGAGAAATAGATATGTTCAGTAAGCTTTCACATGAACGTATCACAAAGCTTTTCGGTTTGTGCAGAGAACTTGAGCCCCATTATCTTATTATAGAGCACACTGACTGGGTAAGTTAATTAAAGCAATTTTCATGGCAAAGGCTAAAGAGTAGTATTCTTTGGCACCAGCTATAGTTTCTCCAAGCTAACATTTTTTAAAATAGCTCACCTAAATCTGGGTATTAAAAAAAAAAGTATCTATAATCAGCTGATTGAAATTTGTCACCCAATGATGAAATTGAACGTTTTCTCTGGCTTAACAGACATGATAATTTTTAATAAAATTGTAGGGTCATCAAACACAAAGCTTTTACAGTTTTTGGAAATATATAGCCAGCAAGAAAAAATACTAATTAATTTATTCAGTGAAATTGATACAACAAATTTTTAAAGATATTTAACTTTTAAAACTCCCTTCAGTACCAAATGTTTTAAGTAGACAACTTAAATTTAAAATTCGATATTTACTGATAAGTATGAATATTCATATTGCCAACCTAAAAATGTTAGTTTGGACAGACTATAATTGTTCATGTGTAACTACTGTGTAACTAGAGTAATTGTTAGCTAGAAACTAGAAGGACCAAAAAATGACATTTTGTCAGTGGGTATAAAACCTGGAATCTGCTTATTTGAAGTATACCGGGTACCCATAAAATTACAAGCAAATCTGTCATTTTCATTAAAAGTGTGATACAATTTTGAAATTTTAGTTAGATATATGCATATAGGATAGATAGGAGGCAGATTTCTAATGCATCAGCAATAATGTTTCACTTTCGGTTAAACCAGAAGTGCCACATATGTGAAATGTGTGTGAATGCAAGAACAAATAGGGATTTAATACATAAACATTACCCTTTTATTTTCAGGGAGACCTAAAAAATTCCTTTTAGCTACAAAATCAGGAAACACACCTCCATTAACTACAGTGCAGTGTGTAGGTATTGTTCATCAGTTAAGCAAAGGAATGAATCACTTAGCTGATAACAGGATGGTCCACAAAGATCTGGCAGCAAGGAATTGTCTGGTAACTTCCAGTTTGTCTGTCAAAGTCGGGTTGCCGAGGTTGACTAAGGATCCGTATAGTCAGGAATATTGTAAACATGCAAATCAGGTATAAATTATTTATGTCTATAAAATAGGTCAAATTACACTGGAAAGTTGAAATTACAAGTAAAAAAAACCTTGTTCGCTAATTCTCTAGTTGTTTTAGTAAGTTTAGTAATATAAAATTTGACATTCCGAGTTTGTTTTTAAAGTCGCATTTTTACTTATCCTATAATAATATAAAACTGTAGAGATTCGAATTTTATGCCAAATTTCGTTTTTTACAAGCCTGATAATATTTGAGGCGTCGAGAGCCAGAGCGGATCATCCCACAATTCAAAAATATACTGTAACGCGTTTTTTTTGAATAGTATAAAAATTATTTATCAAAGCGAAAGTGGACTTATTAAGCAACCACTATAATATATTAACTTTTAGCCTACTTTGGCTCTGATAAATAAGTTTAATGCCATTAAAAATACTCGTTAAAGTACAATTGTGAGATGGTCCGCTCTGGCCCTCAACGCCTCATTTATTACTTCGAGGTCAACATTTGATCCAGAATAATAACACCTAAGTCAAGGCTGTCAATGTGATTATATGTTAAATTTAATTGGTTTAGTGGCTACAAATTATTAATACGTGATGAGAGAAGAAGAAACAAATTTTGTTTTTATCTTTTTAGAGTACCGTGGGTTATTCAATGTTTAACTCATCTTTTCCCCTGTTCCGTCAACGTTGTCCAACCACTAAAACATGCAGTTTTTGCATTTTACAAAACTCCAGACTACGCGGTAGTTCCTCACAGATGTTATTTTTAATTACATAGCTACCACCTAAAAATGGCTCCCCAGCTGGGGATCAAACCCAGGCCTTCTGGGTTGAGAGATCAAAGACTCTGTTCAATGCGCTACCGGGAAGACATGTTACCTCGCTTTAAAGCGTCTCCTCTTTACGATTTAGCAAAAACAACCTATTGAAATTTTGTACTGGAAAGAAGATGATTTTCTATAAACTGGCGGCAACTCCGATTTTGACGAAATTTGGGTCGATGAACGCGAATCTCAACGTGGTGGAAACGTTTCGTTCTCGAGATATCCATCATCAAAGTTGAAATTTAAACTAATCCTATTTTTATTATATTTCTTCTTCTTTTTGCACACAATTCCTAATTTAAAGCTAAAGTGGCATACTATATTTGATTTTCACTTTTTAAAACCCTATTTTTCTAAGTATTTTACATTATTTTTGCATTAAATTACATAGCTTTACTTTCAATCGTTTTCAGTCGCAGCAGGCTATGACGTAACCGTTTATACATGGTTACAGCATTTTCAAAGTGAACTTTCGCAATTTAATTGATAAAAGTTGTAAAATACATAGAAAAACGGGGTTTTAAAATGTGAAAATCAAATATTGTTTGACACTTTAGCTTTAAATCGTAACTTGTGTGCAAAAAGAAGGAGGAATATAGTGAAAATAGGATTAGTTTAAATTTCAACTTTGATGATGAATATCTCAAGAACGAAACGTTTTCAACAAAAATTTTTATTACATTCGTGATCAGCGCCCCAAAAACCCCCTATACCAAATTTCGTCAAAATCGGAGTTGGCACGAGTTTCTAGAAAATTACCAAAAACAAATGCAATTGATAAATTACGATAAATTACCCCAGAATATTCTGGGAAATTACTTGATAAAAAAATAAATTTCTTGACATTTTTTTATTACAGATTATCCCTCTAAGATGGCTTCCACACGAGGCCGTGTATGAAGATGAATACTCAACAAAAAGCGACGTGTACTCTTTCAGCGTTGTTATTTGGGAAATATTTTCTCAAGGAGAATTACCCCACTCGAAGATAAACGACAACAGTTTTCTTAATAAACTAAAAGAGAAAAACTTGAGTGGAAAGCAGCCCCATCAACTCCAGAAGCTTTACAAAAAGTTCAGGTGAGGCGATTGTTAAATGTACATATCCAAAAAGCTTTTTGCATGCAGAATTACCATTTAAGGGGGTTATTCCAAGGGAGGTAAACTTTTTAATAAGAAGCGCTCGATTTTTTATATTTGTCCGAAAATATAGGCTATGTTTGTGACGTCACCTTTTTGCAATAATATTATTTTATCTGACAATAAACCAATACTTACATACCATAAAATAAAATCACTAAAAAAACATAAAAATATAGTATCTTACCCTTAATAACGATTTATACGTAAATTCCTTAAAAAAAATATCCAAAGGTCAGTGACCCCTGTTTACAGGTTTTAAAATTCTCTGTAACTGCAGTACTAATAACTACTCAATTTAATTATAGGGATATTTTTCTAATTCTTCTGTCTTACAGCTGCTAACAAGCTTGTCTAACAGCTGTCGTCATTATAATGTGAATCGAAAAAACAAAAGCGCTTACCGCCAATGACAAATGACATAAAAAAAATAATATAACCTAAAAATGGGTTCTAGATCTCCAGTTTTAAAACAAAAATGGGGAATATCTTAATGGTAGATAAATTAATCCTTCACATGGTTTCCCACACATACTATTGTTATTGTTATTAATAATCATTTAGTCATTTTTATTTGCTTTTAACCTCAAATTCGGCTATATTACCCCCTACTTGTTTTTTCTTCCTGTTAGACATCTTCCGACGCCGCTAACAACCGCTGTGAGCTGCTGTAAGACTGACGTCATTGAATTGTAAAAAAATGAATGTGCTTACAGCTGCTGTAAGCAGCTAACAAAGAAAATATCCCTTATAAACAGTAAAAACTACACATATATAATTGTCCAACGACTAAAAAGCAAAAAAATAACACCAAAACCTCCAAAAAGTTTCCAGTACGATTGTAAACAAAGAATTACGGAACGGCGTTTTAATCTGTAAGCTGTAAGCCTAAATGCACGGAATGAACTATTAACAAATGAATATACCAAGAATTGGACTTTTGGTAGACATTTGAAAAAAAAATCGCGAATTTTGAGTTTTTTTGTTTTGTTTTTTGCGAGGTTTTTGCTATAAAAAATCGAAATTTTGGGAACTTTTGATCGATAATAGTTCATTCCATGCTTTTACATGTGCTAAGTGTACCTTACAAATTTCAAGTCATTCGGTCAGGCCGTTTTTAAGATATGATGGAGCAAAGTTTGAAAAACACATTTTTGGAGGAAACGCCTTTAAAGTCCGCTTGAAACTATGAAAATCCCAACTTACCCTCAATCGGCGACGCCTGGTCCATAGGGTATTCCTTTTAATTAATTAATTTTAATAAATTCCTTTTTAAGCATGGGGCGCATTCAGATTCTACAAAATCGGGGTAAACTTTACCCCAACCTTGACCTTGGCAAACGAGTTTGTTCCGTATGTTTAGTTTTGATAAGGTCTTGCTTATTGCGCATGTCTTTACCGGGCGTCGATTCTGAATGAGCCCCTGTAGAAACTTTTATAAACGTATATTGGTATAAAAGGGTGCCAGATATCAAGCCGACTGGTAGACAATAGAGTGGATTACAGATGCCAAGTCAGCACTCCGAACAACTCGTTCTTCTAACTGCTGTATCTTTAAAACAACTTCAAATTTTTTAAAATCACTTTACTACCGTATTCTAGACTTGTTAAGAAAGCAATTTATAAAAAAATAGAAAAATCAATTTTTTAACACCGTCACATGGGATAACCCTATTAATGATCAAATGATACTTTTTTATATTTGATTATAAATTTTTATTTTAGGAATTGTGTTGGGATGGCAACCCAGAGATCAGACCGTCGTTTAGCCAGCTCTCACATGATATTGGCGAAATCCTCAAATCTTTGTAAATAGTTAGAGATTTTAGGTTACTTTTGGTCAAGCTAAGTCACATGTTAGATCTAGTTTTTTGTTTTCTAATTTTTAAGAGCAGTATCAAAGATATATTTGCAAAAAAACTAAGAAAGACAAGAAATATCTGATGTATGTTGAAGGAAAAGTGAAACAGATACACCGAGTTTTTTTTAAAACGTGTGTGTCTGGATGTATGACAAACAAAATATTTTGTATTTAACAAAAAAACACAAAATAATTCCTGTCTCTATTTTGCGGAGTACCACGGAACCCGCGGGACTCAAATTATATACTGCCCCATAAGATTTACTTTGAAAAAAGATCTACAAGATATATAAAAATGCAGTTTCTCTATGATTTTTACAAGAAGACAATTTTAAGTTTTTTGACTGAAACAAGCAAAATATATAAAACTGTGTATAAAGATAGAGATCAAATTTAATATTATGTTCAATAGTATTTCAAGTTTACCAGCAACCATAAGAAAATTTATTTAACCTAACAGCTGATGAATGCCCTGGGAAAAATATATACATTCTTTTGGTACATACCAATAGAGAATTTAATTCATATAACTTAAATGTTTTACAGTCTTTGTCGCTTCTCGCCAAATACTGAAGTTAAGCGCAGCTGGACTCGCACGACTAACGGGCGTTAGCGAACACGACTTGCAATTATACCTAGATCACATTAAACTATAGTCGCGTCTGACTTATAATACTCAGGCAGATATGTCTATTTTAGAACATTGTATCGTCTCTAGAAACTATATTTCTTTGATACTGTGTACTAATATAATTATTAGAGAAAGAATTGAGTACACCAAATGTGTTACTCTAAAGTGTTTAATCCATTCTTATGATACCAGGTTTGGTATACTTTCTTCCTCTACTTGTAACGAATTATTAAGTATTTAGGAAATAGGATTTCATTACTTAATATTAATCATAAGCTTCCAAAAAATGAATTTAGTAAAATAATACTGTTAGTCAATAGTTAAAGAGAAACGCATGATTGTGTAAAAAAGGTATGAAAGAAAATGTTACAATTGGTTTTAAATCGGTACGAAAGTCTGTTTCAAGAGACAATTGGTCCCAGACTTTTTTATGGACTTTTGTCTTTATCTAGACTATTTGTTTTAGTTTTTATAAGACTTGCCACTTTAAGTATTGTATTATTGTTATTTTTCTACAGACTGATCTCAAATTTTTAAAATAGTTTTTTTCTTTGAACTGTGTGATATCAATCTGTAATTACGGTTTTTTACTGAAAATACCACACAGCTTTTGGGAGGTTCAGAAGACTTATTATTATAAACTTAAAGCTACTTAGTAAAAAAATAAATAATAAATTGTACATATCATTTTACTTTACTTTTAAAAAGTATTTTAAAATTAATTTTAAGTATTTATGTAAAGCATATCATTAAGCATAACAGGGTAAGTCTATTTAAACTGGTTTAGCTGAAGGTATTTAGTTAAAAAAAAAAAAATTAAGGGCATAGACCGAGCTTCTAGACCATTAATTTTTTGTTTGTGACTTTACCATATAATTAAAAAAAAACTTAAAAAAAAAATAATTTGAAAAATTTAAATAATCTTAATTTACCAATAAATTCGGTGTCTTTACTGATTTTAATATGCTACACCATTTTAGATAGACTATCTCAAGTATATATTTAAGTTTTTGTATATTTATAAAGACCTAGAGCCACTAAACACTGCCAAAATACTCTTTTGAAAAAAAATTACTCCAATTTTTTGAGACTGAAAATATTTTTCGTCTTTTTAAGCCTATACACGTTTTTACGATATTTAAGTTCTTAAAATGAATAATGAGTACGACCGCATCTTTGATTTACTCATGAGCTACCGCTTATATTTCTAAAAAATAAATTATAAAAAAAAAAAAAATGGTTTGTTACTTTAAAATTAGATTCGGTTCACCCTCTTTTCAAAAACGGAAGGCCATATCAAACTATTGTAAAGCAGAACTGTGGTTGGACGGGCGGATAAGTTTTTATAAGAGCTGGTTGTGGCTTTAAACTGTAGCAAAAATATGAGCGAGTAATTGTATTTTAAAGCATTTTAACTTTTTTATTTATTTTGTAGAAAATATATTTGGAAGGGCTACAAAAGGGGTTACAGAACCAGTGTAGTTGCTTTTCCAGACGAATTTAGAAAAGACGTTATTTTTGTGTTAAAAACATGTAAAATGTAATATAATTGCCCATATAATGAATTAATTGTGTAGAACTTAGGACGATTTTAAAACTTATTAGTGTGGTTATATAGAAACCACCATTGTCGGTACTGTTAAAATAACAAAATGATAAGTCTTATATTGGTGAAGTGCCAATTTTCAGCTATAAAAAATGGAATATCTTTTAAGATTTTGCAATGAGCTCGACTACCTGCATCTTCAAGGACAATTGATAATTGAGAAGTTCCAAATCAAAACGCAGTTTTTGATAAAACACAATTTTTGGAATACCTCAAAATTTTTGCTGTGTTTTCTATCTATGAATTTTAAAAAGTTTTTTAATTAAAATATGTTTATCTAATCAGAGAAGACACCTGAAGATGCATGGTATCAGTAAAGCAAAACGCCTAAAAAAAAGGTAAACCATTTTAACGTGAAAACGATAAAACAAGAAACATTAATAACTATGTATAGTTACTTTTACTTAAGATTATCCTTCTATTGACATTATTAAATGATGATTTTCATTATTTTTATATTTCTATTTTATTTATATTTTCTTGTTTAATTTCAATTAATTATTTATGTTATATTTAGCAGTACCAATGCCTTTTTTTGTAAATTATCAATAAAAAATAAAAACATTGAATGATCTGTCCATAATATTAAATATTTTACCTATGTAAGAAGTATTTAGCTTGTAGCTTTTTATGATTATTTGAACAGATAGATAGTTTTTTTGTTTTTATATTATTATTCTTGCATAATCATCCATATTGTGATATGTATTCTAAATTATAATTACAATAAATAAATGTAATTAATTAAATCGTTTTTATGTTTTACAATGTTCAGGAGTGGTGTGTGTATGGGAGTATCCATTATTAGTGTGTTAAAAGATAATTAAATACAAGTATTCCTCCACTATGCATTAAAAAAGATTTTTTATGCAAATGTATTTTTTTATTACTACCAATGGCGTCTAAACTAGTCATGAACTAAATATGTTAAAAGAAAAATATCGTGCTTTATTGCTTTTTCTCAGCACATAAACTATTTTTTTATAAATTTCACTCACTTCTTGACTTTCTTTCTTCCGACACATGGTTTTCAGGTAAAAAATTAATTGACAGAAAATGCCTTATTGGTTTTTTGAAGACACTTTTGTTAAAAGTATTTTAAAGAATACAAGGACTTGCCCCTTTAAATTTTCTGCCTTGCTAAAGCTAAAACATTTATCCATTTTAGGCGAAGAACGAATTCTCAAACGGTATTTACCAATCGGTTATGTTGACGTTTAAACAATGTATTATACGTTAAAGTTGTCACCAATTATTACCGCGGTTATAATTGGTTGAACGCCTAAATTCATGATTGTAGAGACCTAACCAAAACTTTGTATAGCTTGAGCTACAGATAATTTATTCTAAAAGCAATGTAGGCAAAAAATGATAATGTAAGCAAACCCTTTTGTGAACAATGATTTATTGCAAATATATATTAAACCCGACCTCACACTCCGAGTCGTGTTTTATGGCAGGACAGAGACGAAATAAGAGGTTTTTTTTAAAGTATGTGATATGTGTTGTAGCAATGGTTTCTTTTTATTTATTTAAAAATATGTAATCAGGCTCAGTCAGAGGATATGTGCTTTCAAAAAGGTTTGTCTACTTTATCATTTTTTGTGTAGTTTGAGGCGTTGCTTCAGAATGATTTTATCTAGCTTAAACTATATCATATTGTTTTTCAAATGTAAAATTAGTTTTTAGAGGGTCTTTAGGTATTGCTCCCAAATCGTGACATTTCATAATCTGCCACTATCAGTGATGAAATAAACATGATGTTGACATTATTTTTATTTATATACAAATGCACTTAAAAACTTAAAAGTTATGTTCAAACATACATACGTTCTCATTGAAAACAAACTCATATAAAAAAATAATCGTCTTTGTTAATCCACTCGCCTTTTCTTAACAATGGAACCCAACTGAAACAAAAATGTTAATTGTTAAATATATTTTATTACTATTTTTTGCCAAAAAAAAATAATAAATTGAATCTTACCAAATCAGAAATTGCAGGTAAATTGTTTGTTTGATCTCCCACACCTGTATTCTCTGGTGGTGCAGGATTTTTGCCTCCTTTAATATTTCTGTGCTGAGGAAATGTAGGCATCAACTTAGGATCACAAGCTAAAACATCAAATGATCTTATTAATTAGAGGATGATGTTCACCACATCATAGTTAATATAATTGAAAAGTGCAAATATGTATAAACAATACTGTTAATTTTTTGTGAATGGGGTTGGCCCTAATTCAATGTTTTTTTACAAAACTATGAATATCAATATGTGAACCACAATTTAAAAAGTAATTTGTAAACACTTTGTATATTTCCTAAATAACTTACGTAATGGCGGCTCTTTAAAATAGCTGCTTTGTAAACATTCTTCAGCAGTAGCCCGTTTTCTAGGGTCATACATGAACAAAAAGTTGAGCAACCTTAAGCCCGCAGCTGATAACCATGGAAATTTCTGCTTGAGATTATTGTATGGCTGTTGCTTAAGGCCATAATTTTGTAAGGCAGGAAGGGAACTAAAACCTGGCCATATTGCATCAGATGGTGTACCTACAACAAAAATAATCTGGTATATACCATTTGCTTCAAAAATTCTAAGAGAATTTAGAATCTTTAATAACAATTTTTGTTAAAATTAAAGTTACTTTTTCATTGTCGCTCTTTTTCTTTGGGTGACACTAAATATATAATTTTTTTCAACAAGTGATTTTGATCCAAGGAATAACCAATACCGGATTAGCTAAATAACATAATACATAGGCAATATGAGGAAAAGAAACAGTCTAAGGCAAGGCGCGGACTGAAATAATGGCAAGTGGTGTGTCAGTCCCAAGACCAATATTAAAAACCTGCGTCAATAAATACAGAAGCGCGCATTAAATTATAGTGGAGGTGGAATGGTGTTTGGAAAGTGTATGGAGTCAGTTGGGCACCACTTGTCACCAAAATGTTTAATTTTTGAGGGCTTTAAAGACTTTATCTGCCACTAGTTCACCACGTCGCTGCCACATCACTTGCCACATCAGTGCGCGCCTTGCCTAATCTGAATACTGGCTTATAAAAATGGGTGACTAATAGTGCTTGTTTTGTTATTGCATTACTGGCTGATATACCTTGAGGAATTGCTTATACAGTATAAGGAATAAAGGATTTTTCTTTGAAGGGGGGAGTCGGCAAGAAAGCAACAACTTTATCAACCTGACAAAAAATTGAAGAGCAAAAAAAAAAGGTCCTCATCTATGAAATTTTACCTCGGGCAAAAGCAGGCAAATAATGCTCTATTACACTGATTACACAAAATAAGACCTCACTCAACCCCCACTCCCACAAAACAAGCCTATTCAGAGGACTCCTGGGGGGACCGTTGCATTGCGCCCCCTGCGTATGGCCCTGAGCATACTGTCGTTTCAGTTTAGTCAATACTTACTGTTAATAATATAATTCTTTCTAAAATAACCATATCTTAAAACATGGTACTTACCTAACAAATCGACAATCATCTCCAACTGTTGAATTTCTGATCTTCCTGGCAATAGGGGTTTATGCCCCAAGAGTTCCCCTAGAATACACCCAGCAGCCCACATGTCTACACTTGTTGTTTGTGTTGGAGCTTGTAACAGTAACTCTGGGGATCTGTACCAAAGAGTTACTACATGGGGTGTCATTGGTTTTAGGGGAACCCCAAACCATCGAGCCAAACCAAAATCAGCTGAAAAAGACATAAGGATGCATATTTTACTATTTGTAAGCCAAAGAAATAATGTGGGGTGACATGTAAAACATTCAACTAAAGATATCTTGAAAACAGGACAGCCTTAAGGCTTTGGGGCTCCTTATAAAATAGCAAAACAAGTATAACCATGAATGTAAACCGGTAATATGTAATTCTGGTGACATTGTACACTTACCTATTTTAACACAGCCTTTGTCTGTCATAAGCAAATTTGAAACTTTTAAATCTCTGTGAACCACAAAATTATGATGCAAATAACGAAGGCCTCTTAGAACTTGTAACATAATGCATTTTACTTGGGATTCAGTAAAAGGGGCCTGCATGTTGTCTAGTAGCGAAGCCAAATCTTGTTCACAGTATTCCATTGCCAAGAAGATACTAAAAATGTTTTGTTTGTTATTTTATATAAATGCTTAATAAAATTATCCATACTACCTTTCCAAACTCTTTCCAACAACAACTTCTTGTAAATGAACAATATTTTCATGCTTACAATTTAGCAATACTTGAATTTCTCTTAAACTACTGATTGGTATTCCATCTCTTTCTTGATCCATACGGACCTTTTTAAGAGCAACAATTTGTCCAGAATTGGTGTCTTTAGCTCGATCTAAAAATTATAGTTACTTGTTAGACATGGAATGGTAGCCTCCATTTAAGGTACTTACAAACAATACCGTAGGTTCCCTCGCCTATTCTGTTCAATTTTTCAAATTCAGAGACAAACCGGCATCTACCAAGCTAAAAAGTTTTATATAAATTAAAAGATAAAAGAATAGTAATAACTAGATGATTTTTGTTTAGAAGGAAAAATGATGTTTAACCTAAATCAATAAAATCAAAATCACCACTAGTTAGACTACTTACCAAATCTGAATCAGGAATGTTCATAGGTTTTCCAGTTTGAAACGAAGTAAGGATTCCCTTTTTTGTAATAGGGGCTGATGGTTCAGCCCCATTTTCAATTTCTTTGGGTTTGGAATCTACTAAAAGTAACGGAGTAAATTACAACATATTAAGCCGGTTTTTAATTTAAATTGTTCGTAAGGTATAAATCTTTAAGCAGTATACTTACATGGTCTTAGAATTTCAGCAGAACTCATATTTAAACGAAAATTACACGCTTTTTTAACACAAAATCCGAACGAAATAATCAACGATGATATCTCGATGTAATCAACAAACCCACACAGAAACAAATTATACTGTTGGCGCCACCTTGTCTTTAAACATCAAATCATGAATATAAGTGGTTTTTAACATCCTCAATCTTAAAACATGGACAACTTATTATATCTTTATACTAAATATCAAAAATCTAACATTCATACACTACTTAAAGCTGACACCTGCTAGAGGCAACCTTGTCTGTTTTGTTATCGTTGCTGCATGACTAGGGTTGCTATATATGTCCGGTTTTTCTTATATCGGCCCACTCTGCAAAATTTGAGCAAACCAGAGAACAGAATGTTCAGTTTTTTTATTGGGCTCATAAAAATTATGTTATTGTCTAAACCACACGCTTTGCCCCTAACCCTTTATATTTTCCTTGGGTTTGCCCACTGTAGATGAAGAGAACGAAGTAGGGACGGATTTTCTAGTGATCCTACTGATGACCATTAATTAAGCGGGCACCAAAGTTTCCAAATATACACACTTGGATAATTGTGTCTCTGTACAAAGCGTAATTTTCAGTTCAGACGAAGAATCGAGTACAGAAAACAAAGGAAAATTTCCAATATTACCCCGAAAAAAGTCCGAGCAGGATTCTTATGTATCAGCTGCCCAAATCACAAACTCTGTGCACCCAAATGCAACCAATAACATAAAGGCTTAAATTTGTTTTTTTTTAAATTTATTATTTATTTATTTTTCTAAGATGTTGTGCTACGTGGTGAACAAACAAAATAATTTTAGAGTTCCTGTAAATATTGTTAAAACCCTAAAATATTATATGCCATATATGTATAGTAATGTACTGACAATTTCAAATTTATAATGTAGTCAAGTTAAATACAATTTTTTTGAGTATTTTCTTTAAAATGTTTAAAAAACATATGTCTCGATCTGTTGCCATAGTTTTTAATTTGCACCGTCTTGTTTTTTACAAAAACAGAATATTTACTTTTTAATTCCACACATAACCATTTTCCATTGACCGAAACGAGAGGTACCGTATTTTTTAGAATTCACAAAGAAGCATAGTCGACTGTAGTTTCAAAGCGGGATACCGTACTTTTAATTCAAAGAGAAACATAGTCGACTGTATTTGCAAAGCGGGCTATCGTACTTTTTAATTCACAGAGAAACATAATCGACTGCAGTTGGAAAGGGGTACCGTACTTTAAACTACGGTAACCCGGTTGGCAAAAACAGTCGACTATGCTTCTCTGTGAATTAAAAGTACGGTACCTCCCTTGCAAACGCAGTCGACTATACTTCACTACAAAACAAAAGTACAGATCCCCCACTAAATTAGCACACAATATTTTATTTAACATTAAAAACCTTTTAAAAACTTAATTTTTTATTCATTTTTTATGCCTTTTTATATAAATTCAAAATCTTTTCTTTAAATCAAGTAAAAAAAACCTTTCAGAATCGTGACAATTTGTTTAAGGCTTACAGCCAGACAATGGAACTGTTCCTAGAATGTGTGAGTTAAATGGATCCCTGATGGAAGTTCGAGACAGAATTAAAAACAAGACATAAATAATTCAAAAGGATTTTTTTATCGTACCACAGCTTGCCATCTATGTGTGTATGGTACAAACCTGACTAAGAAGAAAAAAACTGGTAAACCAAAAATCTCCTGATCTATAGAATATTATGTTTTGCTGTTGTCAAAAAAAAGTAATTTTGTAACAGCTTCATCAGAAAAATTCCAAATATAAGGAATGAGATTTCTTAAGGACCAGGAGATACCTAGATTTTGTAACAGTTTTTTTGGTACAATGGCAATAGCCTTACAGCAAAGCCATAAAGCAGTCAGCAACTATGTACAAACAAGTTTGTATAAAAGTGTTAATACAATTTCATTAATAAGTATGATGTTTTCATAAACAAAAAATCACAAAAAATATAAACTACAAGAATACTTATTATATACCTTTATTGCTTAAGAGCTACAAAGTACTTAAATCAATATAGTATAATATTAAAAAGGCAATTAATACATATAAGATTAAAATAACAATAGGGTCAATCCTTGAACAGCCTTTAAAACATTAAAAACACATTTTAAATTAATTTAAAACTATAAATTGGTAAATTTGGCTAAAAGCGTATAAATAATTAACTAATATCAGAAAGGGTGCCAAACTTACCCAACGTTTTTATTATGTTATTTTTCATAAATTTATTTTTATTTATTAAAGTCGTAAGACTGAATCATACAGCCAATGGAAGATAAAAAATAAATAAAATAAACTTAAGAAAAACTTTTATTAAGGGTAAACTGCTACTAACGCATTTCAAACCAATATTATCTTAAACTAATTGAAATACAGGCAAAGTTTCATGGAAAAACCCATTATCAAAGATCAGGAATATCGTTACAAAGATATAGATGAAGACGAAAATTTTTAAAAGTAAGACAAGTACTTTGTTTGTCAAAATGTACTCAACATAAGTCCAGATTTTAGGTTTGATTTTTCATAAATGTAGTTCAGTTGTTTTGCTTTCGTCATGTTCAAATTAAAATGGCCCGATATCAGTTCATCAAAAAGTCAGCATCAAAATGGTAAGATTTCTTTTAATGATTTTATTAAAAATTCGACTGTAAGAAGTTTTTGCCTAAAGTGAGATGAAAATAACATACACAAAATAAAGACAATGTTTTTCCAAACAATTATAGGGAAATAGGCTTGTTACTCCAAATTAAAAAATATATAGGTGAAAAGTTATATATTATTTTTATAGTTTAGTTCAGCAATATTAGAAACAATTATTCTAAACCAAAAAGAGACACTTTAAAGTATCTAAATATTAGATTAATTAATAATAAAAATTAATTTAATTTTTATTTCATTCCTCAATATGTTTAGATACTTGGAAAAATATTAGAAGTGTTTACTTAAGAAGTCAGAGTAAAAACTTTACAATCATACTGATACCATTCTAATACATTATAGTTAATTTTCTAGTACAAAGCTATTTATTCCCCGAAAAGGGAATAAAATGTATAAGCAATAGAGAAAAACGTTTTAAAAATGTTCTAAAAAATAACTTGTCTATTATGTCTTTCATAATTATAATAGTCAAAGATCCGAATAGGAAGCAACCTTCACCCATCTGTTTAACGGATAAAAACTGTTTTATATTAAAGATAGTATTTAAACAAAGGTATTGCCATGGGGTTGCCTAAAAAATTAGGTTAAGGCTATTACCAATTATAAAAGTAAGTTTTAAAATTTTTGAGTGACCCGTATAATGTCAATTTTTATTTTTTTATTGTACATGATAGAAGTAATATATTAGTATATTTTTTTTCTTTGATTTTATAAATAAAGCTGTGGTAAACTTTAAAATATTTTTTTGGTACATTCTGTGTATTTAAAAATATAGGGGTTGCCATTATACAAGGTGTGTAAAAATTTTTGAGGTTATTGCTTTTTCTACAAAGATATCTAAATATTTTTCATGACAATACAGCTTATTATTATTATTATTATTATTATTATTTTTAAATTAAATATGGCCTTGACTTAATTTTTTAGGCAACCCTATAGAGATACCTTTTTTACATACTATCTTTAATATAAAACAATTTTTATCCGGTAAACAGATATGTGAAGGTTGCCTCCTATTCGGATCTCGTACTATAAGCAAACCTATTTTTCCATATATTTTTTTGGAAAAATGACCAATTTGACAAATAATGTATGTAATATTAACCCCTTGTTTTGCAGCGTTTGCTTAGCTGCCAAGCAGACGCGGCATTTTTTTTTTTTTTTTAAACACTCAATAAGTTAAGAATTAAAACATCGAGTTTCAAATATATGTGAGCAAATATTTGCACTACTTATCCTATCTTTAAAAATTGTCTCCTTTAGTCAGTACACTAGCAGTTTGAGGGTTCAAAATAGCGCCCGAATAATTTTAAATAATGCTGTGCTTTCCTAAGTAACTAAAGAGTATTTTTTTGACTTAAAAGAACTAAGTAATTAAGCGACTTGCCACAACGATTTTGATCAGACTGTATTTTATCAGTTAACAAGTTTGTAAAAGGTAAAGCAACCTTTAGTTTAAAACATACTTTATAACGATATTTTTAATCACTAAAGGCTACCAGATCCTTTTAATAATTTTATTTTTCTAAAATGGTTGAACTAAGTGTAAGTTGCTCTTAGCTCATAAACAAAATATACATCTTTGCAAGTATGATCAAAAATTAAAAATGTAAAAATAACTCCCCAAACAACCAGCATACACAATTACTTTAAACATTTCCCAAAACTAGTGAAAAAATCTTATTGACGAGGAGGCATGTACCCATGCTGCTGGGGATTGGGCTGCGAGAAAGCCTTAGAGTAGGGGTTGCCCTGAGCGGCTGCCGACGGATAGACCACGCTGCCCGGAGGGTGGCCGTATTGTTGTTGTGTGGGGTACGGTATGCTACCTTGGGGTGGGCTTGTAAACGCGTTTGAACTTGGAACTTGGGAACTGTCCATCACTTGGGGAACGTATCGGCTGAAAATTTCACATGCACTATTAATACTAATACTATACCTGGAATGTATACTGTAAGATATAAACAAGATACTATTAACTAGATGTTTAAAGACACAATTAGGATTTCGTAGCAAAAACGTTTGTTATATGAAGAAAAACCTGAGTTTTACAAATATTAATAAGTAAATAAAAATTTAGTTTTTATTTTATCTTTAAACAATCCACAAGGTTAAAAGTCTAAATACTAATGTACCGTGGGTGTCTTAAAGTCTTAAGCAAGGTAGAAGGGACATTTTTAATTTTAATTTGTTTTTTTCTACACGATTTCATTCCTAATCTGCTTTTTTCTTTTCTTTAAAATGATAGCTTTAAGTCTTTTTTCTAAGGTTTTAGATAATTGTATGTTGGTTATAATATCTTTATAATTTCATTTAATGTCAAATATTTTGTATTGTTTTTTTTTAGATTTATTGTGAAACTTGACTTGTGAAAATACTTTATGTATGTACAATCATCAATAAATATTATTATTATTATTATTATTATTGAACAGGGCAATAAATGAAGAGCAGACATCCAAAAAGTATTGTAGTACTTTTAGGTAAAGACGCAGCACACATTTCAGATATAAATTGCCTCATTTAAGTAATGTTTAGACAGACAAACCACTTTATGTGGGGTTAAAAAGCATTTTGTTCCTAAATTTACCATGCAACATATATTGTTTGATTGAATGGTTAGAATAAGTGTAGTTTTTAAGAAGTGGAAATAACACTGTAGTTAGATATATTTTTTTAAAAATAGGTCTTTATGTCACTTTTACTTATTTATAAAAAAGGCCTAAATAATTGTCATAATAAATTAAAAAAAAAGTTTAGAACAAATTAGACCCTCCAACTGCTGCCATGAACATAGCGAACCTTACCTAAGAATTTTCCCTATAAAAGAAATTTTGTCCAATATGCTGAAATTGAAGATCAATTCAGTAATTATGGGACTAAAAAATACACTTTTGCGCAAAAGAGAAAACAAGTCAAAAAGTTTTTCTCAGTTCTATATCTAAATAAAAAAACTTTTGCAGATTCTTGAAATTTTAATTATTGGAAAAATGCTTTTGGGAAGTCTGCTTCTTAACTCCTTTACATATTTTTTTCTATTTATCAACTCACTTGCATATACCAACCTATTTTTTAAAGTAACTTACCTTGTGGTTTAGTAAAAAAATATGTATAAATTATTTCTGATTTTAGTGTAATTGGGTTTTTATTAATTTGGATAATCATAACCAGAATGTATTAAATTAAAATAATTATATCAGTCCAGATCAGTCTTAACTAATAAGTTTAATATCGCCAGTTAAAATACTGACTTTTTTCCTAACTTAAAATATTTTTTGCAGTGGTTATTTAGACAGTTAAAATAAGTTTATATCATCTTTCGTTAAACAGGAGTTGTTAATATATCTACTGTTTTGTTACAATTTTTATTAAATCATTTGTTAACAAATTATTGATTGGGCTAGTTCCAAAGTGTTTAAGGGGATGTCGTAGCACGTTAAATGAGCTAAAACGCGATTCCCTGCCGTTTTTTAAATATTTGTTTGAGATAAAAGTTGTATATTGAAAAGTCTCTTAAAATGATCCAAAGATTATCGGAAAGTTGGTTATTTTTACGGTTTTGTAATTTTGGGAAATTTAATGTGTTAATTATTACCATTACCAAAAATTAATTAACTTTCCGATAATCTTTAGACCATTTTAAGAAACTTTTCTATTTACAACTTTTTTCCAAAACAAATATTTAAAAAACGGCTGCGAATCGCGTTTTAGCTAATTTAACGTACTACGGCATCCTCTTAATCTCCAATATTACCAGATTTCATGAAATATTAACAAAAAAAACCTATAAAATGAATGTATATGCATACTTTCTAAAGTTCAAAAAATTTGTTATAAATGAATTCATAGCCTAAAAAATTAGTTATTTTAATTTAGCACTAAAAAGACAACCATCTGGACATTTATCTCATTTCTATATTAAATAAGATAAATGGAGATGGTACAATTTGAAAGTAGGCACCTCCATTATACTGTTTTTCTAATTATTAATAATCCTGGTTAATAAAGATGGAAAAATCAAACCTTTTTTTTATTTCATGCACTATAAATGGCGGCTCATGAGAAAAAGATAACTTAGGTTCAACTTTGATGAGGGCTTTGGAGCAACCAGTTTTCTGTGTTGAAACTGTTCAGTTACTCTTTATTAAAGCTTGTAATTTAATTTAATGGTTTAATAGAAGCGGTCTGAAATTTAATATAAATGTCATGTGTTATGCTTTTATTGAAAAATAACAGTCAGCTTGCATTAAGCATCTTGTAAAAAAATCAAAAAATACAGCTATTTCCAAGTTTATATATTTTTGAGGTGTAATCTGGACCCTTTATTGCATTTCTATTTGCCCCCTTAAATATTTTCAAACATGAGCCGCCAAAACAAAACTCTGCTACAAACCTAGAAGATACTAATACCAACTTCCACCAAAACATGCCATGCAACACCAACATCACTACATTAAATTAAAAACGAGAATACATACAACATACCCAGTTGACGGAAAATTGTACTGCTGGGGGTACTCTGTAAGCCCTGGGTACTGCATACCCAGGGAACCCCGAGCAAAATAATCGCTCATATGGGCATTGGCAGCTGCCGCTGCTGAAGTTGGTACAGGCTGTTGCTGCTGTTGTTGCTGTTGCCCACCTGATTGAGAGAGCATTGATGCCGATTGAGGCCTTGAATTTGAACCTTCATTACTTATCTGAAAACAAAACATTAGATTAAGGGTGGAAACCAGATTCCCCCAAAAAATTAACTTCACTAATTACATTCAAATTTAACCCAATTATTAATTTAGATAAATTGACTGATTCATAGGTACCAAACCAAACCAACTGAGGTTTTTAATTATAAAGTATACAGGTTTTCATTTATATTGTGCTACCCACTTTTAACTATAACAAGAAGGATAGAAAAAACTCCTATATAAAAGTTTCATACTATTTCATCTACTTCTTTCATCATTATACTTATCTATCATCTTTAAGCATAACAAAATAAATAAATAACTCAATAAAAATTAAGTTTTGAAGGATTTCCTATGTTCTGCTCAGCGACGCTCCACCCCTAACAGAGTTAGGTTGAAGACTGAAAAATCTGTATTCGAATATGAATACCGAAAAAAGAAACTATTCAAATACCGAATAATTAAATACTTGATACGGTATGCGTGAATACCTGGAATCGATATTCGAATATGGGAGAAAAAAGGCTTCGAATAATGCTACAGGGAAAAACCAATCACACAGATGTATTCGAATACTGGCAAAATGTATTCTGAATACTATTCAGAATACTGAATATTCGAATACGACCCAACACTGACCCCTAATGCTTTTTATCAGAGTGACATTGGGATCTTACATTTTTAATTTTTTTTTAAATGTTTTTAGGATGTCACATGTGATCAGATGTTTATGATTATTATTTGTCTTATGTATTTTACAGATTTGTTTTTTTTTACAGAAGGTATGGTGTTATTTCAGCCAAGCCTTAGTATACAGTACTAAATAATTAAACAAAAGCCTTTTTATTTTTTTTTAGAAAAAGACACCGAAAATGTTTATGTACTTTTCCCTAATTGGTAGTTTTTCAGCCGTATTCACCAATATTAATCAGGCTGATAACCTTTGACTGTCAGATAGAGTATTGCTAACTTTTATATTTTGAAACAAAAACTTCAGTGATTCAAGCTTTGTATATTATTTTTTTTCTTTTTTGTGAATGAGTTAGTTGTAGCATTTAATATAAAGTCAATACGTAGTAAATGCCAGCTTAAAAAAATATATTATCAGAAAAATAAATCTTAGCAAACAGATAACTATCAGGCTATGAGAATGGTGAATACGGCAATTAGTATTAACCTGTTTGTTCACTACAATTTTTTTAACACAAAAAAATTTATTGTTTTCTATAAACAAGAAAAGGAGTTTTTATCTGGAAAAAAATTGCAAATGTTACAAAAAGATTCTAAAGTAAGTTATTTCTATACAAAATATACACATTACAAAAAAAAAACAATAATTCATTATATTGCTTCATACCTGTGGTGTGGAAGGTTTTGAAGATTCTTTCTGTTCTTCAGTTCCATTCTTCTGGCTCTTTTCTTGAAGTGGATCAAATTCACTAGAATTTACTTTATTTAATGTGTTACTTGAGGGATTTGTCTCCAAAGCAGATTCAGTTGAATCTAAAAAACAACAAATTTGGTAATGTCTCACTTTTTTAATGTTTTTAAATCAGAAAACCTGGTCATAAATAAAACCAAACAATTACCTTGGGATGGAGCAGATTTAACAGTCTTAACATTATCCAAAAAGTCCAATAGTTTATTTACTTGATCACGAATGGTTCTAATTTGTTTTTTCAAATTTGCTACTTCAGTCTGCGAAACGGCATCAACTTCGTTTTTAACTTCAGAGTTTAGTAATACTTGAAGTTTTAATATCCTACTACACTGGATTGCAAATGACAGATCAGTGCTATCAAAAATTGTAACTAAATCACCATCTGCAAGAATAAAGTGACTAGGTTAGCTGCACTTTTTATTATTATTATTATTAAACAAATCGACACAACAAAGAAATCAATAAAAAGAAAAACAAAACAACAGTATAGAATTTATAAATTTAAGAATAAATACCAGAAGAATATAAAGCGTGAGAGGGAAAAGAATATAAAAGAATTCATTTAAGAATTAATATTATACTCTCTGAATAAAAATTGTATAAAAGTACATATTTTTTTCTGTCATTATAAAAAATATGATAAAAATTTCTCAAATAGAATCAACATATTTTCACAATAGCTAAAAATAGAAAAGTTTAGCTGGTATGCTCATACCCAAACAAAAAAAGTAAACTACCTACAGACCTTCTATCAAGATAGGATGCAGAAATACAATTAATTTAGGAACCAACCAGTACTTGGCATATCTCATGAGACTGTTTGCACATTTTGTGACCAAAAACAAGACCATTATCAACTTTCTTTTTAAAAATATGGTCCTGATATTCTAATATCAAAATTTAAAAGCTACTTTTAAGACAAATTCAATGATGTATTGCACATGGAGGTGTAACCTTAATACGGACCTGTATTTTTTAGAAACTTGATTAAAATAATTAACTCTACACTTTAAATTACTACAGACAAAGGATTTTTCCACACAAATTTCCCTTCTGAGATATTTTTGTTTACATATATTTTCATGAAGTTAATATATAGATATGTTAATAAATGGTATTACTGTTCATTGTTATGGTGAAACATAACTTGTTTAAATTAAATATGTATTGAATAAAAATTTTAATTAAAGAAATTATAATAAACAATAAGGTATCAAACCAAATTTTAAAATTAGCAGACTATGGCTGAAACATACAATTAAAGGGCTTTTGTAAAAACAAGAAAAGGCACAACCACAAATACAGAGTTATTTAATTTTTAAGTTAAAAAAACGTGTTAAATCAGCTTTTATCAAAAATAAACTAGCATACCTTTTAATGAGTTAATAAACTTCAAGGATAATACTTAAAACCTTTTTGTTATCGCTTATTATATTTATAATTAAATAAATTAGAGAATTAAATAGATTTCTGTGGCTGCGTGGCTTATTGTGTTTTTACAATAAGCCCTTTAATTGTAATGCCCTTAAAAATATTTTATTTGATTGGATATAATTTTTTAACAATATATTTTAAAATTAGCATATGATATTTACATAATAATATACAAAATAAAATTATTTTAAGGGATCACTTACACACCATTATGATTTTTAGTACTTTATTTATTTAAGTACCTAAAAAGAAAAATTAAAGCCAAGATTAATGATTAGCCCTACTAATACTTATTAAAATAATATAATTTATTAGAATAAAATTTATTGAAAGAAACAAGTAAGGCTTCTTTCACAATGTTTAAGAATTCATTATTAATTAATATTACATACTTAATGAGTTAACCAGACACTAATCTCTAACGAAGCGAACATAAAATGAAAATATGTTAATGAGAATAATGGAAAAAACATACCTTCATCTTTATATTTAAGGGTAATGTCATCATTGGCTGTTAATTTTCCTCTAAAAACTCGCTGCATCATTAAAACTAATTCGTCGTAGGTAATGGCTTCGTTGTGAATAGGAATTCTCCGGATATCATCTCCGAATTGAACTTTAATTATTAATTTGCCGCTGAGATCCAAATCGGTTTTCATGTCCATTTTGCCCTGAAAATTTACCATGGATATGTCGGATAAGACGGGATTAACGGACTTACCCCACTACTATGATGCTGTTTTCTCATTAAAAACTAAAATAATCTTGAACTCCTTGAGAATGATAATTAAAATCGCTAAAAATCGACCAAAACACCACGGCATAAAGCAAACGTTATAAACTTTTTATGTCGCTGTCAAAATGGAACCGGTGACGCTGTCAAAAACCGCTGCACGGCTGCAAGACTATGCTACCAACTTAAAATTGAAAAATACTCCAAATATTTCCCTGTATTGGTGTTGCCATACTGTGAAGGTATTCCTACATTCTAGAAATTTTCTGATATTTATTTCATCAGAGGTTTTATCTCGTTCGTTCCCATTACCGTATCTTTTATATCAAAGAATTCGGAAATAAAAAAAACAAAGTAGGTTTAACCAGTTTCATTTATTTTCCGAAAAAGCTCAGTAGCTCTCAAAATGTATTTCTTTACAAATCAAAAGAGATTAAAAATAATTCTATTTTCTTCCTAGCCCAAATTGCCCACACTTACTATCACATAACAGTAACTAGTTGGTGTTATAATGTGCTCTTTCAGAATATTGACAATTTATTTACTCCCAGTTTAATTTTTTTCAGAAAGGTTGGCAACACTTGTGTTTTGTCTTTCGTCAGTCACGTGTTCATAAAAACAAATGTCTGAGTTATACTAAGACAATTAAATCACCTAGACTCTGACCTAGAATTAAAGAAGTAAAGAAGTGTTAGTGGTTTTAATCCTACTAATTAGATAATTATGTGTTTATTTTGTGATATCAGTTTTCAAAACCTACAGTAAAATAAAGAAATAAGACCTTTGTGGATCAGAAAAGAAAGTTTTGTTATAATATACCTTGGGCATATCCCAAGTGATTTCTATTTTTGTTCCGAAAAACGCAATAAACCATTAAGGATACAATGCTTTTTAAAAACAAAAACAAGTGTCTTGATAAAATATTATATCTAAATTATGATGAAGCATGTATAGATGTCTACAATCAACTAAACAATTCAGTATCAATTTTTGGTCAGTACGAGCAGTGCCACAACTGCAATTTCCAAAATTTAACTACTTTGCAGGCAAACAAATCGACTTCTTTGTCAGTAAACACTAGGTCACCTTTAGCCCTTTATTGGGATAATGATGGGGATAATCCACCAACTAATTCTTGTGGGTAAGTAAAGTAATGAAGAATATATGTTTCTTTAATTTCACATGTCGTGTCGTTTAGTTCTGAAAGAAAAAAGATTGAATAATATCTAGAAAAAATACATGTAGGTGAGGTAATCTTGTCTTTTATTTACTTTTAAGGTTTACGAAGTTGTTTTATGAACATTATCGATATGGCTGGAATATTTCTACAAATTGTCCACGTGTTTACATCAAAGAACCTGCAGATGATGCTTATTTACGTAAGTTTTTCATTTTAGAAGGTAAGCCGTTAAAGCATTTTTGGTCCTAAAGCTGTCTTTTTTTCTAGCAATTCTTATGGCATTTGTGGTACTTTTTTGCTTTGGTACACTTTGGTATATGGTTAAATGCATCTACAAAAACAGTGGGAGGTTGAGACAACTTCTGGCATGGAGTAGTGAACTTGAAGAGGTAATTTTTACTTATTTACTTTATTTAAAGAAATACAATATAGCAACTATTGTGTGTTTATTTATATTTTTAGAAAATTTGATTTAGTTAATAAATAGTCCTTTAATAATAAGAATAATATGAAGATATTGGATTTATTATCATTAGGACTTTATTCCATGGTGCCTAAAAAAATAAAATGTTTACACTTCTCAGAATATCAAAATAACCCTTTAAAAAACAAGACCTAAGGATGAAACACATTAAATGATAAAAATGCAAATAATAGCAATATAAATATACATATAAAATAATACAATAGAAACCAAGTAAACAAATTTAATAATATTTTTTGTTAACTATCTGCATGGTCATCATTTAAACATTTTGATATCTGATAATGTGCCCTTGTTATCAGGAAGTTCCTTATCCTAGATTTAAAAGTTTTTATCTGTAGATTTTAATGTCTGTTGATAATTTCTTATGCAATGTTGCTCTAGAAAATTTACTATTTATTAAGGAGTTTAGTTTAACGCAGTCCTATTCAAAGATACAAAGCAAAATGTCAAAAAGTAATTTTATTTAACAATTAAAACCAAAATATTATTTTCATGCTTCACTTTTAATCGGTAATGAGTAATACTGCTGATATCTTAAAAACCAGCAATAATTGACGTATAGTGTGTTATACGTTTTTGATGTAGAATTTAATAGTGTCAAAATTTGTTAAAATATACAGTTGTACATGTTACATATGTTAGTGACACCCTGTATATATTAATTAGTACTGTCAATAAAAAGAGTGTATACAAATAAACAATTTTATGTAAAGTTTATTTTTGTATCTTAAACAGGGGCGAACCTGTTTCCTGTATAAATAGAGGTGGGACACCCTGGTACAACTTGAAATACTGGGATACTTTAAAATATGTTTTTATCTGGGAATTCCCCTTTGTTCAAGCTATATTTTAAGAAAAATAATGAGTCACAGTCATTACTCACTAAATCATGTATTTTAGATAAATATGAAATTAAATAAAGAACTTGTTTACTATTTTAAAAGTGATAAAAGCATGTCTGAATTCTATCTGTTATATTTTACCAGGATATGTTGTTGGTAGAATTAAATATATTATGATGTACAGGATGTTTTAAAAGTATGTGAAAACATTGTCAAGCATTTTATGCACACACAAAATTATTTCAGTCACTATATCCATGTTTATTTACAATAGGTACAGAGTATTTTATTTAAGAGAAAAACGGCATCATATTTTTTGACTCTTCCAGTATTTTTAAGAAATTTGGGATAGCCAATTGATGTATTTTAGCTTGAAGAATTTTAAAATCATAATAAAAAAACAGTTTCATGAAAAACAAAAGACTAATGATATAAATGTTGCGTTTTTTAAAATAAAATACCAATTTGAATATAACATTTTTGGATTCTTTGGATTTGGTTAATTCTGAGTGTTTTTTAATAAGGGTAATAGGTCGAATTATTTTTAAAGTACAGCCGTTTTGGTGACGTGGCAAGTAGACCGGTTTAAGGGGACGACTCTAACAATAGGCGGAGGGCGGGCTACCCGTATGAATAACTCTCTCCTTTCCATGATACTTCTAGTATACTACATCATGTAGGAAGCTGGGATGGCAGAGTAAGAGAACGTATGGTATATGTACCATGCTATCAGGACTATATATATTTAAATTTGATATATTTTTAAAAATTCCAGAAAGCTTAAAAAGTAGTGAAAAAATCGATCTTTATTTTTAAGAAGCCGCCATTTTATGAAAAAATATATATTTTTTTATTTTCAGTGGTTTAGGCTATAACGACATTTGTATTATTTAAGAATCTTTCAATTCTTTATTTTTAAATCACCATGAGGATAGAAATCTTGGCAACAAGGACATGTCTTTTTTTTCTTCCTTCACTTCAAAGACGCATAACTTCATGAATATTTATTTATTTTTGTTAAAAATTAATTTTGTGTACTCTTATATCTAACTAAAGAAATCATAAAAAAATGGATAGTAAAAATTTCAATTGCTTTTTTTTCTTCATTGACAATAAATGCTCAAGACTAAAATACCCCCTTAAAAAGTCACATGTTCGACTAATATTATTTAATTAAATAAATATTTCTATATAAAAGGCAGGTAACGCAGGTGGTACTTGACATTTCAAAGTCATTAAAGTGTTTACCTGTTAGTAGATTTTATTTAATTTTTTTTTATAATCTTCGTTTTTGCTTCACTGGCATTTTCTTGACACCTGTAATATAGCATTACTATCTGTTGTTTTTCATCTTAAGAGTAATTCATTAAAAAAAAATAATATAAAATATTTTAATAGGTAAAAGCTTCAATGACTTTCAAGTATCAGGTGATCACCTGCATTACCTTTATTTAATATTGATATATTTAATAAAATAATATAAGCCTAAAATGTGAGCGTCAAGCGTCAATAACTCAAAAATAGTTGAAGATAGACTTATAGTACTCTTATTAAAAAACACTTAAAATTGATCATAAAATTCAAAAATGGAATAATAAATAGGGTGTTCCATTTAAAAACGCAACATTTATGGGAAAAGTCTTTTGTTTTTCTTACAATTGTGTTCTAGTTACGATTTTTAAATTCTCCAAGCTAAAATACATTGATTGGCTATCCTGAATTTCTTAAAAAATACGTGAAAAGTTTTAAAATATGTCATTTTTCTCTTAACTAGAATACCCTGTTCATAGTATGTAAACCCAATGAAAGTTTATTTGAAAAAATAAAAAAATAAATAAAAAGGGCTTTTAAAAGAACTAAAGTCCGCACTTCTAGTAAACAGGCTACCGACGTGATCATTATCTACCCGAAATCTTCTGTAACTCTCTTTCAATCGCGGTTTCGAGGGCTTCGTATCGTTACCTACGAAGTAGACATTTTAAAGATTTGATTTAAAAAAATATATAACATTTTAAATACGGGATGAGGGAATAAGAGAAGATTTTGCGCAGAAAATGATGACGTCGGTGGCCTCTTTACTAAACGCGCGGACCCTACCATGGATGGCAAGTGGCAAGTGATATAATAAAATTACGAACGTTTTATATAGGTTTTTATAGTTTAAAATATTTCTTGCTGTAAAAAATTATTTATCTGTATTGTACAGGTTTTTCTTTTATATTTTGCCACCCACTTTTAACTATAACCAAGAAGGATAGAAAAAACGTCCTTTATAAAAATTTCGTACTTTTTCATCTATTATCTTTTAAGCATAAAAAATGAAATAAATGAACAACAAAAACTCAAGAAAAATGAAGAGTTCAACTTTTTTTAAATGGGACACCCTGTATACTATGTCACCATTAAAAACATCTTTTATAATTCTTTACAAAAACACCATATTTTATATATCTAGATTTATTAATTTTTGAAATACGATCAGTTAAGGCCGGCCGCAAACTTCAGATTTTTCATCCGATTAGTCAGTCCGACTTAAAAATGTTTACATTGTCATTGGTTTGACATTTTATATTTTAAATACAACTAATGACAATGTAGAAATTTTAAGTCGGACCGATTAATCGTATCACAAATCTGATGTTTGCGGCCGACTAATCTGAAAAATAGTAGATAATATCTCCACTAAGCTGAGACTGTAAATTTAATGGAAATTATATTCAAATTTAAATGCCCATATTTCCAAAACTATTAAAGATAGATATATCAAATATCATATTTTTGTAAAGCATTTTAAAAGATCTTTTTAATGATTTTTAGTATACAGTGTGTCCATTTAAAAAAGTTAACCTCTTCATTTAATTTTTCTTGAGTTTTGTTGTTTATTTATTTCTTTTTTATACGGAACGTTTTTTTCTATCCTTCTTGGGTATAGTTAAAAGTGGATGGCAAAATATAAATGAAAACCCTGTACATAAAAATTCACCAGTAGGACCATTTTTAGAAAAATATCTTAATGAATTGGGGCCTATTATTTTGAATTTCCTTATAAAGGAATGTTAAAAAACAAACTATGAATTAGAAGGTTAAACAACCTCTTCTAGTCTTTGTTGCCAATGTTTCCATTTTTTTTCTTTAAGGATCTTTCTGGATCAGCTCCTCTTGTTATTGAAAGGCCTCCATCAATAAAAAGCATCCTCACAGAATTAAGTCTGTTGATGTATTCCGAGGATTGTGTATCATACTTATGATATTTATCAATTATGGTGGAGGACAATATTGGTTTTTTAAACATTCACCTTGGAATGGTCTTACTATAGCTGATTTGGTATTTCCTTGGTAAGTTGTTGGTACTATAATATAAGGTGGTTAATATTACAACATTTTATAATGTTATGGATGTAGTCATGGCTTGAAAAGTGTTTTTTTTCTAAGTTTAGCGTCGAAAAATGCAACTATTGGAACATTTTTCTCATTTTTGTTTTCAATATGATAGATGGTACACTTTGGAACTAGGCTCCTCATATGTGTATTTGGGGTGTTGAAAACCAGGGTGAACCAACCCAGAAATCTAAAAGACATGTGTTAACACATACATATTTTCAATAGCACAAAACTTATTTAATCCTTAAGAAGCTTTGTTAATTTTGTAATAACTTTGAGATTTTTACAAGTAGAAAAAAATCTCTAGGTTCCTTCCTAGAACCTCGTTAGGTATATGCTAACGACAAAAAAATACAGAAAAACAACACCATTCATTCAAAAATGTCACGTTTCTTGCGCCGTGGGGGTCAATTTGACCCCCACGCACCTCCTAACGTTACAGTGTCGAACAATATGTACATCGAGTTGCCGTAAGTTCAGGGAGTCGGAACAGATGTAATATTTGTCTCTAACAAAAAGGCATTAAATTTTTTTGTGAAGTATAAACAGCCAATGTGCAAACATCATATGACAACAGTTTATGAGCAGTGCCTAGCTCCAAAACAATAAGAAGGAACAGATTCAGAATAAACTCCTACTCCATTTGTTATTATAATTATTTTAAGTATAATTTCTTAATGAGAATTACGTTTATTTAGTTTCATTTTACGTTTTTCCGACCAAATGTGAAAATTCGATTAGAAATAAATGTAATTAAAAAACATTATACTTTTTTTTATTTTATTAATAAGGGTCTAACTACGATACCAATTTTTGGGCTCATATAATTTATTTTAAATAATTTCTGTTAACTTAGGCAAAGTATGAAATGTACTCATAAATAATAAAATTCAGTTTTTGCCTTTCTCGTATTCCCGTCCCATAATCAGCTTTTAAAAAAATAATGACAGTGACTTCAATTAAAATTACATTCAAATGTTTTAATATTAGTATTTTTTTCCTGTGCAGCTTTTTTATTTAATTATTCATGCATTAAAAAAAGACTCCCAACTAAAAATATAATTTAGCAGTTTAAAAAAAATAAAGGAAAAGTGATTATTGGATGTTTACTTACAAGGCACGAGCTTACTTAAGAGTTAATAGGGCCAGAGTAGACTCAGTTAGATACTACTATCTTATAATAATTATATTATTAGTTCACACTGGTCCTGATAAATATGAGTTCTGCTATTAAAAATATGTGTTAATGCACTGTTTTTGGTTTGTGGGATGGTCCTTTCTGGTTATTAACCCCTCATTTATACTTAGTTGGACATGTGTTTAGTCAGGGCCGTATTAACTGTTTGAGGCGCCCTAGGCTAGAATTTCCGGAGCGCCAATTTTCCACCAAAAAAAAATTGAAGAGCGCCTATTTTGAGTGCCAGGCCTTCAAAATAAAATTTGATGACCAAAAAAAAAAAAAAGAGGTCATTTCCTCTTCACCAGAATCCCCACCCGACCTAAACTTTTTTAAAAACTCCCTGTCTAGCGCCTATTACTCCCCTGTCTGGCGCCTATTTTTTCATGGCACCCTAGGCTGTAGTGTAGTCAGCCTAATGGTTAATACCGCACTGTGTTTAGTTGTTATTGTTAGTATGTTTTTTAAATGGTATTTGAGCAGCTACACACCAGCTTTGTCAATGGATCATTTTTATTAAATTAATTTTTATTACCACTATCTCATTAAACTGAAGAAACAGTTGATAAATCTCTGTAGTTTTGTTAACGGCAGTCGAGTGGCCGGTATTGGCTACGATATTTTGTCGTAAGCGGCGTTTTGGAATCAGATTACATATGTATATTAGAAACTGCTGCTAATAATATTTGTTTAGTTCAGTAACGGAAACGTCAATCTATAAATTCAGCTTAACGCTCACGTATGTGCAGCTGCAAGCTGCCTAATTAACAAAAAAATTATTCAGCCAGTGGTTTCCAACCTGTAGGGCCCCCTTAGTGGGGCGCAAGATTGTTGCCAGGGGGCATGCAGCTGTTTCCAAAATATCATTTTTGAATACAAACCAAAAAAGTCAAATAAGTGTTAAAAAAATGAATCAGCAAAATAGTTAGTATACCTAATCCATAATTATCGCCGCAAATTTTTCGGATACAAATGTTACTCCCATCCATACTCTTGCTGGAAAGAAAAACCTCGCTTTTGCGTTTAAAGCCGAGCGCCGGAGGGGCGAAATTAGGGGCGCAACTATTTTTTTCATTTAAAAAGCGGCGCAAGTACAAAAAGGTTGGAAACCACTGCCTTAGACCAAAGAATGAGTAATAAAAAAAGGTTTAAAGTTAAAAAATAAAAATTTAATATTTTTTATTGCTTATTTAAAAAATACACAGAGTAGATTATCATGGGAGTTAAAACCATTTTAGGTTTATGTGGGTTATGGGCCTCTCCATGACCGTGTCACTACAAAACAAACTTCGTCGTGCAGTTCCTAGACGAACGCTTATAATTCAAGTAATACGTCGAAGTTTGGTACTCATATTTTTGGGAATTGTTATAAATTCGAGCCATCATACAAGGACTATCGCCGAACTGAGACTTCCTGGAGTATTACAGAGATTGGGAATATGTTATTTGATAGTAGGTTTATTGGAAGTTGCATTTACTAAAAGAGTGGAAATTGAGGTAAATTATTTTTTGTAACTTGATTTTTTAAATTAAATAGTTTGATTATTTAATGTTTTAAAATTGTATACATTTTTGCCTTTCCAGGTTATGTTATGCTAATCAACTGACAGTTATTTTACAAAATTTTTACGCATAATTAAATTAAATAGAGTTTTTGTGGTCAAAGTAAAAGGAAATTGTAAGATTTTTTGTAATTGAAAACTAAAATTAGGCCACTTGGCAACGTTGCAATTGTAAATTTAGAACATAATGACATTTCATATTCAAGTTTTGTTTTCTGTTGTTGCAGTTAATATTCTATTTTTTATTTTTTAATGATTTATGGGATAAATGTAATAAAAAATAAGAAAATTGTTAGTCTACAACTAGTGCTAAGCATTTAAGTAATTGCTATCATTAAAAAATTCAGCAATGAAGCAAAACGTCCGAAGTCAGTTTTGGTTTGTCTGCAGTTCAAGTCTAAATAAAGAAGAACTTACGCTTTATGGCTATATATAAAGTTTTCGAAACACTGACTATTATCCTAATTTGCATTATTTAGGTTGTCAGGCAATGATGCCGAATATTTTTCATGAACTTTAATAATTAATCAGGTAATTTGTGTAAATATTCTTCGCCAAATTGAATCTAGATACCATTTTTATCAGCTGTTTGACCGAATTGAAACACTGTGCTCCTTCCCAATTGGGAATTCAAATTAAGGAGCACAGTGTTGCAATTTGGTCAAACAGCTGATTAAAACATCTAGATTTAATTTGGCGAAAAATATTTACATAAAATACCAGGTTAGTTATTAATTTTTACGACAAATATTAGGCATCATTGTCTGATAACCCAAATAACACTAAGCAGGATAATAGTCAGTGTTTCCAGAAACTTTATATTGTTCCGTATCACCTCGTATAAAAACACGTGTCTTCGTTTTTATACCTTTATTAACAATGGAACGTAACTATGGTTACAACAACGACAAAATCTACTCTTGTCAATGTCTCGAAGTTTACAACACAAAAGTCGAATTTATACTGACTGATCCAAGGTTTCCCGTCGCCCTTTATAGTATGGTGGAAGAGTAAAGAATGATCTAGAATCTTCGAGAAATATCGTGAAAATTCCATAGTACAGGATGGCATAAAAGTTCTTAATGGATAATTCGGGCGTTTTCGGAAACTTTCGAAACTGGATGAAAGAACTTGGAAAATCTAAGGTAAATTATTCAAATAAATTATCAGACTAAACTAAAAGGTCCTAACTTTATACAATTCTATAAACTAACACTCATTTTTAATGTCCGTAACATTGCCCCCTCCCAAGTTTTGATCGTCTCGATCAAGTATCTTCACGGTCTTAATAGCGGCTTAGCATTTTTAGATGTACTTCTTTCATTGTGCCGTGTCACCACTTTACATGACTTCTGTAGTTTCGGTGAACCCCTTGATTCTTCTCGTATTGTATAACGAAACGTCTTTACCTTTTTCTGAATCTTTAAACCTTGCTTGAATAATGCTCTCTGAACTTGGCGGTAATGTGACATCTTCTGCAAGTACCACTTCTCGAATTGTTGTATCATTACTTTTTGGAAATTTCATCACAATTTTCTCATTGTTAGTTCTCAGTACCCGTTGTGGAAGGTCTAGTACAAACTTCTGATTTTTCATAATGTCAAGGCCGAGAATAACTTCGTCCATTATATCGGCTACAAACACAACGTGTGTAAATGTTGTTGTTCCTAGAGTAATTCTAGCTTCGTGTATGCCTTGAACTGGTATGACTTCACCATTGGCAGTTTCCAAAATATAATTCTTCTCAGGTCGGAATATTTTGCAGTGGGATATGATGTTTGGTCTCACGATGGTATGTGTAGATCCAGTATCTAGTACCATCTCACATTCTCGACCGCATATATTTCCAGATACTACCAAGCTGGAGCCATTGTTCTGTAACCGGGATACCCTAATTGTTTGTTGATGGTTCTTGGTAACACTTAGCCAGGTCTCGCCCCTTGAACTGGGAGTCTTCTGCACTACTGGAAGAGGCCTGAAAACTGGAGCAATTTCTCTGTATATGCCCCTCTTTACCACACTTCCAACAACGAATGATATTTCTTCTTCTACATGTAATTCTGTTGTCTTTTTCAGTTTGTTGAATACGTATGATTTCTTGCAACTCCTGTATCACTCTGGTCAAATTATTATTTGGATTGCCATCTTTTGGTGGATAGTTTGTTCTTCCAAGTCTTGCCTGAGTTCTGGATGTCCGCTTTGCTGTTTCAAACTGAAGTGCGTAAGCAAGAGCTTCAGAAATTTTCTTAAGCTTGGCCATTCTTAATGCTTGACTCATATCTGGATCACGTAGACCTTCAATAAAACTGCCAACAGCTAGTTCTTGTTTTATTTCTTCCGGGTAGGCTGGATATGACAGGTTAATTAGATGTACAATATCTGCTTCATACTCCTGGAGACTTTCGTTGTATTTCTGTCTTCGTCCATGGAGCTGCGCCTTATAGACTTCTTGTAGATGGGTTTCGCCGTACCTCATCTCCAGAAACATGACAATGGATTCATAATCGGACAACTTTTCTTCGGGAATGTTTCTTAACACCTCCATGGCTTTTCCTCGAAGAGCAAGTACAAGAGCTCGTGCTCTTTCTGTTGGGCTCCAGTTGTTGCCGTTTGCAGCTGCTTCAAATTGTCTAAGGTACGTAACCCACGGTACCTTTCCATCAAAAGTTGGTGGTTTCATAACAGTTGCTGGAGTACCACATCCTGAGACTACACCTGTACTGGCAATATTTTTAATTTGCTGCTGTAATTGTTGAACTTCCTGTTGCATTTGCTCTTTGACTTGTTGAACTTGATCTTGGACTAGTTGCACTTCACTATGAACCAATTGTACAGTCTGCTGCATTTGTTCTTCTACTTCTTTAACATCCTCTTTAGTAAGTTTTAACTCAAGCAACATCATTTCATCTTGACCGTTATAAAATTCCCCTTTTAGATTTTCTCTGATCTTCACCATCATCTCTTTTAATTCTTCCTTCATTTCTTCTTGACTGGTTCGAATTTCAAGCTTTATTTCTTCCAAACTGGACTTCATTTCATTTTTAAAGTCTTCTTGTTTTTCTATCATTAGTTTCATAAGTGCACATATTTCCTCCATAACTGCTTGCTGTCTTGTTTCTACAGGCATGCAATCTTCTTCAACGGCTTCGGCTTCCTCGGGTAATATTGTTCCGCTTCCGACACCAAATGTTCCGTATCACCTCGTATAAAAACACGTGTCTTCGTTTTTATACCTTTATTAACAATGGAACGTAACTATGGTTACAACAACGACAAAATCTACTCTTGTCAATGTCTCGAAGTTTACAACACAAAAGTCGAATTTATACTGACTGATCCAAGGTTTCCCGTCGCCCTTTTATAGTATGGTGGAAGAGTAAAGAATGATCTAGAATCTTCGAGAAATATCGTGAAAATTCCATAGTACAGGATGGCATAAAAGTTCTTAATGGATACTCCGGGCGTTTTCGGAAACTTTCGAAACTGGATGAAAGAACTTGGAAAATCTAAGGTAAATTATTCAAATAAATTATCAGACTAAACTAAAAGGTCCTAACTTTATACAATTCTATAAACTAACACTCATTTTTAATGTCCGTAACAATATATTAGCATAAAGCGTAAGTTCTTCGTTATTTAGACTTGAACTGCAAATAAACCAAAACTGACTTCGCACGGTTTTGCATCATTGCTGAATTTTTTAACAAAATCCATGATGGCAACCACTTAAATGCTTGTTGTAGACTACTTTTTCTTATTTTTTATTACATTCATCCCATAAATCATAAACATTCTTAAAAAATAGAATATTAACTGCAACAACAGAAAGCAAAACTTGAATATGAAATGTCATTATGTTCTAAATTTGCAACTGCATCGTTGCCAAATCGCTTAATTTTAGTTTTCAATAATGCCAAAACTTGCACTTTTGTGGAAATGCCTGCGAAATTTAAATGATTATTTAAAACTCCGCATGGACCGATGGCGTAGTTGGAGTGTGCCTACGTCATAAAGATACAAGCTAGGACATTCCTTTTCGATTGCTTTTTCCTTTGTTGGCATATTTATTTAACGTGGCGCTTTTCACTTAAGCACTGGCAACATTGTGAAGTTGTTAAACTCGCCATATGTGGAATACATTTTAATCAACAAATTATTTACATAAAAACTATAGACAATTTTGTTAAAACTTAAATTTTCCCGGGTTGGTGACGTAATAAAAATAGTTTTTTTACCATTGTAAGAAAGTTGTGGCAACTCAGATTCTGACGAATTTTATTATACAGGGCGTTTAAAGGGCGCTGATCACGAATGTAATTTTTTTTTCGGGAACGTGATATCCATCATCAAAGTGGAAAATCAAAATAACCTTTTTTTTACTATATTCTCCTTTATTTTTTACTATATTCTCCCTTATTTTTCACAAAATTCTTGATATAACACAAGGCAGCTGTGGCAGCGAATAAATATTTACTATTTGCATGGTTGCGGCGTTTAGGAGTAAAATGTTTTAAATTTAATAAAAAAAATTAAAATAAATATAAAACAGGTTTTTTAAAGGTGTTAATAAGGAAGGTTAGTTTGATTTTTAACATGAATGATAGATATCTCGGAAACGAAGCGTTATCGAAAAAAATCAGATTCGTGATTAGCGCCCCAAAAACCATCTTATACCAAAATTATTCAAAATCAGAGTTGCTGCAACTTTCTAGACAATTACCCAAACTTACTAAGAAATACACCGAATTTTTTCGGTCCTAATGTTTTTTTTATTTTACAACAAAAGTGGTTTTTTTTTACAGAATGTTTCATGCATATCAGACATCACCCATGCTTGGCCTCAGTGGCTTTTTGTTTCAATGCTAGTGACAATTCATACTTGCCTTATATTTTTGGTTGATGTTCCCGGTTGTGGTAAAGGATACTTAGGTAATATTACATTCCTTAAAATCCCCAAACTTTTTGCAATATGCTATTATCTTGGATACAATGTCAGTTAAATAAATGCTGCCTTTTTTAAAGTAGTATATTTTGAAAATATATTTTATTTAAATAAAAATCGTAACAAATATATTTATTTATAAGGCCCTGGAGGTTTGGATGATGGAGGCAAATTCTTTAATTGTACTGGAGGTGTTACTGGATACATAGATAGAGAATTTTTGGAGAACACATGTACAAAACGCCTCCGTGCCAAAAAGTTTATGAAAATACTGTTTATTTTGACCCAGAAGGTAAGAAGTCATGAATAGCACCTGTTTATAGTGATATTGAATTAAATGAATCTATAAAAATAAATTGGATAAAGAAGTATTTTTAGTATAAAAAAATAATAATAAAAATTACTTCCATTAACAGTAATAACAACAAACTTTAAAAACTTTGTTACTTATTGGTTACTACCCATATAACATTTTTTGCCGGCAAGGCATTGGCAAAAAAGTATCAAAAAGACATCAAAATGGGCAATTGACCGTTATTAGGACACATGTTGCGGAAAATGTGATGGCATTTATCATTAATAAGTTATGATGAAAAAATGCGTTTAGGATGATGGCATCCATCATTAATAAGTTATGCTGAAAAAATGCATTTAGGATGATGGCATCTATCATTAAAAAGGTTTTGGTAAAAATATGCCTTTTAGATGATGATGGCATTACATTATTTTTTTCCTAATGACAATAAAATGCATTTTTTACCGTCCAGGGAACTAAAATGTGTATAAATAATGCACATGAATAATGTGTGTTTATGTACAGGGTGTTAAAAATACTAAAAAATACATTTCGCTGAACAACTTCTGCATTTAACTTTTTCTTGTATCTCTTATGGTTTTTCCAAAATTATAGTATTTAATTTTATATGGGACAACCCTGTACATTTTTTCAGCCTAACTTATTAATGATGGATGCCATCATCCTAAACGCATTTTTTCATCATAACTTATTAATTATAAATGCCATCACATTTTATATTGCATTATAATTTGGGGATGCTCTTATAGTACTACCCTCAAAATGTTATCTACATGTCAAAATACGGTCTTAAAAATATTACTAAGTAAATCACGACTTTATGAAACAAATTTGCTATATCATGAGAACAATATTTTAAATATTAGAAACTTGTACACTTTAGCCTGTTTAAATTACATACCCAAAATAAAAAACCTTAGCCCCATAGAAACGCATAATTATGCAACAAGAACAATAACAAATGAAAACCTCCACCTACCCCAATTACATAACGCATTTTGTCAAAAATCTATGATTTACTATGCTCCAAAAATGTATAATATGTTACCTTATTCAATTAAAACCTTAGTAAATTATAATATAAGATCATATAAAAAAAAGGTTAAATTTTTTATTCATGAAAATAAAAACTATTTTAATTCGTTTTTTTGTAGAATATGTTACGTGTGTTTAATTTATTCATTTTAATCATTTTTTTCTTTTTCTCTTTTTCATTCAAGTGGCAGTGTCAAGGTCTAAGCTCTACAAAATGTTTTTTTTTTTTTTAACCATCTACGAGGTAATGGATGAAGAGATACAGCACACAAATTGTATTTATACGATTTAGGCATAATCTCTTCATCCGGCATCATGGATATTTTGACCCTACATAGTAGATAGCTTTATTAAAATATTAAGTTTATATGTATAGTAACTGATAACTTTAGGGAAGATGTTCTGTGATTTGTAACTTGTAAATTGTAAATACCTTTTTGTAATATATGAGTAATGAGTAATGAGTAATTTTCTGCAACACGTGGCCTAATAACGGCCAATTGCCCATTTTGATGTTTTTTGATACCTTTTTGCCAATGCCTTGCCGACAAAAAATGTTATATGGGTATTGTATGATAAATATTGTATCTTTTTTTTAATTTTTAAGGAATTTTGGGTACTCTAACTTCAATACTCACTGTATATATGGGAGTTCAGGCAGGTAGAACGCTGAATACCTTTGTGAATGTAAAAGCCAAGACTATTAGGTGGCTTATTTGGGGCATTATCACGGTAAGTTTTTTATGGGTCATTCAATAATTATTCAACATTATAATTTTTATAGCTTATGTCAGAGCAAAGTTTATTAACTACTTTGCAAAGAAATAATAAAACATATTACCTCAGGTTTTAGAATCGTCTTTACATTTTTGTAGCAAAGAGCACAACAAATTTTGGTAAATGTTTACTTCTCAGACACCATGCCAATTTTGATTATTTTTTGCATAAGGGGTGATTTGAGGCAGATTATGAATCCAAAAGAATTTTTGTTTGGCAATGTTCCTATCTCGAAATATTTACCATCAAAATTAAAAAGCAAATTAACCTAAGTTTAGTATATTCCAAGGTACTTAGAGAGAAGGTGGCTCAACTTTGATATGACAGTAAACAGCTGATGTATGTGACGTCATCAAACAAATATAAAATTTACAATTAAAGTTTATACAATTGTTAAGGTCGTTTTAATCCAATATTTACTCACAAATATAAACACTATTAACACGACATTTACAAAACACTCAAGAAAGAACGACATTTTTTTAAAAAAGGATATTTTTGACATCACATCTATCAACTGTCATATGAAACTTGGGCCACTTTCTCTCTAAGCATCTTGACTATGTGCCCTTTTCTTTTTGCATGCAATTATTTAGTTTTACACTGAATTGGCACATATTATTTTATTAACAGCTTTTAAAATCCCGTTTTGAACTATTTTACCCATTTTTGCATATTGCAAAACTTCACTTTGAGTCATTTTAATTGAAGTAGCCATGGCTACTGAGATGGCAAGTGAAGCTATGCAGTCTTATGAAACAATGTGTAACAAAATAAGAAAAAAAGAGGTTTCAAATGGTGGTAATAAAATATTGCTTTGTTGAAGTTGTCAGTTCAACCCTCAAAGCAATCATTGTTAAGTTTTAATTATTTTTAGGGTCTAGTAGGTGGCAGCCTTTGCGCCTTTAAATGGAATGATGGTCCCATTCCTCTAAACAAGCAATTATGGTCCCTGTCTTATGCTTTGGTCACCAGCAGTATGGCATTTATAATACACACTTTCTTATTTGTTATGGTGGATATCTTACGAAAATGGGGCGGTCGCCCTTTCTTCTATCCAGGAATGAATGCCATAGTTCTTTACGTCGGTCATGAAATTTTTAGAGATACTTTTCCCTTTGGTTGGATACCAACGGTTGAGACTCATGGGGCATATTTATTTATGAATCTGTGGGGTACTGGTTTGTGGGTTGCCATTGCAATATTTTTATACAAACATGATATTTTCTTTACTATATAGATTTTTGTTTACATGTGTTACAATCAAATTTAATGGAGTAGTTAGGACGTGTTATGTATACACTTGGACAAGACCAATTTCTCCACTATTTGTGTTTACGAAAATGTAAAAACATGGACAAGAAATTTGTTTTTTAAGATATCCAAACGTATTAAGAATATTTTTTACAACACTAGTATGTAGTAAGGACTAGCCTATGTTGCCAAATAAGCATAAAAAATGTCGTTTTAGGAAACCAGCTAAATATCCACCAAGCAATTTTTTTTAATTAGGCATGAGTAGTTAAAGGTCTCGCTACCCGGTCCTTGTAAGTCAAGTTGAATAATTCAATTCCATTAAGTTCGATATCTTACCCTATTATTTGGGTTCGAATAAATTAAATTTGTTAGAGCACTGTTATATAGTATCTTTTAATAAAGGCACATAGAGATATTCTATTCATGATTAGTGATACTTAATTTTTAAGGCCCAACAATGTTGAGATTTAATATTTTTTAGAATGTGTTCTCGAATACACAAGGAGCAAGTTGCTTATGTTTTAATAATATATGCCTTTCATTATAACCACAGGGCGATTTAAAAACAATTTGTGCTTCAGCTTTTGGAAGAATTATTTTCTCATAAAAAAAATTAATAAGTATGAATTAACCGTTTCGCCAATTTGTTTAAATTTTCTTTTTTCTTGCATAGTCTTTGTGACAAAAAGTTTGAGGAAACCAAAATAAGAATTTAAATATTTTTGTAAAATAAGTCTGTTGTAAGAGCTAATAATATTATTTAAGAAAATATTTTATTTCATATAGTTTGGGCTTAAGTTTTAGGACTTGAGGTTTCAAGATGTTAAACGCCATGTTGTGTTAGATAATATGTATATTTGTATGTCGCAGGCAAGTGGCTTCTGCCTAGGCAAAGGCCTTCTGCCTGTGCAAATGACTTCATGAAAATAATTTTTATTTAAAAGCCATTTGCCTAGTAACTGCATTTGCCGTGCTCCTTGTTAGGCAAATGACTGAGATATTTGATAACATATTAGGCATACAGTGTGTTTTGAAAACTACAGTAAAGAGCAAAACCACATGTTATTTCATTGGTTCGTAGCGCAATACGAGTAGACGGTCATGCAAAACTGTCATATTGGGGTGGTCATGGTTAGTTTTAGTTAGTTGGTTTTTTTTAATGCGCTTTATTAAGAAATTAAAAAAAAGATTTAACTAATCAGAACTAACCATGTCCCCCCAATGTGACAGTTTTGCATGACCGCCTGGTTATGCAAATATTTCTATTTCCATTTGCCCAGAAAGAAGGCATTTGCCTGCGACATATACACCAACATTGTTAATAAAAGTAGTAGTTTTAAGGTGTAAATCTTGAAACCTTCCTCTCTATTATAGATTTTTACTTAGTTCTAGTTATTAAATATAGATATAACCCTAAAGTTTTAAGTATTTAAGCAATGTTAATTATTTACAAGCATTGAAAAAAAATTCAATGTTTGATTGATTTTAGATATTTAACTATATTTTGACTGAAATTACTACTTTTAGATACCCATTTGATATTGTGATTTAATTATTTCCTAATACCAAATATAGTCTTTAAAAATGTCTTATTTTTTTATTACCTAAAGAATTTCTACCTGTAAAAAATGACCTGGTTTTGGGCAGAGATTTTGCTTCATAGAAGAGGACGAACATTTTAAAGCACATTACACGGACGTTAAAAGCAAAGATTATTAAATAGTTTAACAAGATCAGACAGTCAGACAAGGCAAATAAAATATGACAGAGATAGAAAAGGCGTCCGTGTTAAAGGGACAAAGCACGTGGCTCGGCAGTCATATTACTATTCGACGTTCGTTACATATATTAATCTTTGTTTACCTTGGGTCGTCTAACAAAGAACAGGTAGTGTGAGTAGGTACCTGACTCTCGAGGGTTGATCGAGTTTTAAAATACGGTCGACGACAATCATATTTTACCTTGTGCTTCGTGTGGTAATAGTGGCAATGTAGGAATTTTTGTGCAAGTAGAAATTTGAAATTAGTTTTCTGTTATTATGGAGAGTAAAGACAATAACAGGCGAAACCTATGTAGTTATTTTTTACCCTTAGCAAAACTCCTTTTACTCCTCTCCAATGCATTTTAAAAATTATAAACAATTTAGTTTAACTTCTCTTTTCAATACAGTGTAGAGAAAAGAGTTTTTTTATGATGCTCCAGCTAGTACAAATAACTATTACTTACCTAAGGACAACCTTTTTATTAATAATTTTATGAAAGAACGTTATTCTTTCTGCATTTTGGGGGAACAACAGCCAACAAAGCCACAACTAAAAAAAAAAGGACACCAGTTAAGTAAACAAAGCGGCCTAGGTTTGTTTGTAACAAAAAAAGGACTTTACGTAGGCGCCACCTTAAGCAAAAATCCATCTTTAAGTGGTCTTTTTGGGCTCCTGGGGAGCTTTAAATCTAGGGGATAAATTAGGACAAATTTGTGTTTAACTCCCCGTTTTTCTCGGGATACAAGAAAAGCTTGTGTGGCATGGCCGAAACTATCTTTTTGTTAATCTATATATTTAAAACGCCAATTTATTTACCAGGTCTCTAAAAGAGCTGTACTGCACAAATTCACATATATTTTTTCCTATGGGTTTTAAAAACCTTACAATTTACAATACTATATTTATTGTCTTATTGCCTATCTTTTTCTATAAAAACTAATCTTTTTTGTCATTCAAATTTTCTTAACAGGATAGTAAATAAATGAAAAATGTTCAACTGCAAAGGTACTACTTTTTTGAAAACAGTTTGTTTTGGCAGAAATATAAAAAAGATCAAATATTTGGATTTTGCTGTGGCCGCCTTGCTGGTGTATCTTAAAAAATTAGCGGGCACATAACGTGTTTGTCATTATCAGTGTTTATTTCCCTTAATCCTTATTATACCTATTTTACGTTTTTTAGAACAAGCAATGAATATTCACTGGTAATGTAACAAAACTGTGCAAATTTTCATTAGATGTGATGCGAAAATGTCGCCACAGTTCAAAATAATCGTTTTTTTTGCAATTTACAATAACTGTGGATCAGAGGGACGCATTTTAAAAACAAATGTTTATTAAAAGAAAAGTCCTATTTTAATCTAAATAATATTACGTTAAAATATTTAAAGCAAATTTAGAAACATCCTGTATACCTTTCAGTATCAATGTGGCTTTATTTAATATCTTACACAATATTTTTATATCATTATATAAAGCAGAGCAAATAAAGACGTTTTAAATCCCAACTCACGTATACATATTAAACTGACAAAGAAATGGCAAGCATCAAAAATTTGCAGTATCAATATGGCTTTATTTAATATCTTACACAATATTTTCATATCATCATATAAATCAGAGCAAATAAAGACGTTTTAAATCCCAAATAACGTAAAAATACTAAACTGAAAACTAAACAAAGAAATGGCAACACAAATTCTTTAAAAACCAACGTAAGCAAGTAATGCCGGCAACATTGGCGCGTCCGACAATATGGCTCAAGGCCAATGGGAGAAGTCGGCGAAATCCTTTGAAGTTTCGTCGAGTGTCATCTCTTGTTAAAACATATTTACTCTTTGTTAAAAGCTTGATAGGTATAGCGCTGGGATGGTAAAATTTGCATTAAATTATGTGAGCAATTTAAATTGTTGGTTAAATACCTAGTATTGCGGCCATAGATATAAAAAAGATTTTTAATTGTCTGTATTGGCAACACTGAAAAGCAGCAGTCTATTTTTGGAGACTTGTTGCTTGATAACAGACGCGGCGGGTGTTGAGTTTTTAAATGGGTGCCATATTCTTATGTAATAAAAAGTAAAGAGCAAAAAAAAACCTTCCTCATATGGGTGTATTGCACCCATACAATTTACCTCTATTGCCGTGCACCCATAGATAATAGGTTGGTGGTGCACCCACGTACTCGCCGCCACTACTTGATACCTAAACACTGCTTTTCTTGGAGAAACGATAAAGATGCATTTTTAATAAAATCTGGCAATAAGGCATCTGCAAATTATTTTGATAAAAGTAAATAGTGCTTTTTATTTAATTAAATTAACAAAAAGTTTAGTTTTAACTATGGTGACATATAGTTTTAACACAAAACTGAAAGATTTTGCAACACTGCCGGCATTGTTTAATTCGGCATATCTACACAAATTTAGCAATTCTTGTCTTATAGCTGATTTGATATTTTCTTTGTAAGTTGTTTGCCTACTATATTTATTATATTATACTATAATTAATAGACATGTGTTATATTGTTTTTAAACGGTATTTAAACAAAAACACACAAATTTAGCCAATGGGATTTTATTTAATTAATTTTTTATCATCACTATCATACTAATGTAAAAAAGAGCAAACTCAGTTTGCTATACCCCAGGACTGGGACCGAAGCAGTCCTCCACTAGAATTATATTAAATTATTTTTAAAGGGGATAATAACTAAAAAACTAAATTGCTTGATAAAAATAAACTCCTGCCTGAGAGGCCTCAGTAACACTAAAGTCTGTATCCTCCTCAATGCCACCCTTTGCATCAGGTTTAAACCATAGTGTAGTACCCACCTTCAAGATGTGGCCTAATTCCATGTCCTTAATCAAATTGTCTTTTAACCCTCTAATTGCAACTTTAAGACTTATTGGATCACTGCAAAATGTAGAGTTAGATAAACCACTTCTCAAATAAAATAAAAACTCTTGTGAGAAAAACCGCGTCCTGTATCCAGAAAAAGAAGGTCTGGACGTTGTCTGCCCAATATTACGTAATGATTTAGTTTGCAGAGCTTGTGCCATCTTTGAGTATCGTGTTAATATTATTGGCTGTATAAGTTTGGTGGTTTCCTTTTATCTCTTTGAAAATGCTTTATTGATCTCTGCCCGTTTATTCCATTTATCACAATTAGTTATTTGTGGGAGAACGCTGAGGTCATTTAGGTATGTTCCAAACATTGCATGGAAGAGTATTTGTTTCATGTGTTCTCCATTATCTTGCGTCTTTATTTGGAAATACAACTTTAAATCTTGGACTGTACAACTGTACAAATGTTGGGCTTCAACTCCTGAAAACGACCACTTTAAGGTTCCTTTATGTGTCCACATTAGTCTCCACAATGAAATGGGCAAAAATATCTTTTCTGTGGTTCTGGAAGTAGCAATTAATAACACATCAGCTAGCTCTTTTAGAAGTCCTGCTACTGATTCAGGGCTTGAGGCATTTGCGAAGACATTTATTAACTCCTTCCACATAGGTAGCATTTTAAGTGAATATATTAATGCTTCCTTTAGCTTATTTGGAAATTTATGCTCATTTATAAGAAGTATTGCTTGAGCTATGGGTCCAAGTCTTCTCAACATGCCTGTTCTGCGTACAGAAGGAAAAGTAATACCTCGTAAGAGTGGAATGTGTTGATTGTCTAGTCCGTACCCACCCAAGCCCCTCATTTGAACACAAGTTTGAACAGATATTGTTGTTGTGTTAGGTGCCTCAGAAGTACCTGGTACTTCAGCTATTTTCCTTTTTCTTAATCCTGTAACCAGCTCTTTCCCGACTGGAAACTTTGTCACACCTGTTCTGACCTCGTCAAAAGAGCATTTAAAACAGGTCACTAGGTGCATTATGGGAGTGGCAATAAGAAAGTTGGGGACTAGGTCCGATATTTTAATGGTTTCAACCACATTTTTTAAATTAATTTCCGTTTCCGTTCCAGCTATTTTAACTGTAAAAGCGTCAGATTTTAACGCTGTGTTCGACTGACTTGGCTGATCCAGCTTTCTCATCAGATACATATAAATGTAGGTCAACAATCCCGAGATTTGGTTGGAAATATCAATATTTATCATGGTTCTTCCATCCGGACTTCTGCTTATTGGATTAGCATCATCTGGTAGAAGATTAACAATGATGTCGTATATTGAGAATAACTTTTGGATTTCTATATCCCTTTTCTTGATTTTTTCTTCTTGGGTTAAAGATTCATTCAAAATCAATATCCATAGTTGTGGGTTCTTCAGCCATTTTGTTTGTTAAATGCACAAAATACAAAAAGGTTAGTTCTGGGGTCACTTTTTCGCGATTCCAGATTACACACGGTTACGATCAATCAGGTGATAAAAATGGGTATCTAGATCGAAAATGGCGAAAAATATTTACTGAAACTATCCGATTTTTGGTTTGTGTCTCTACTAGAAATAACATTTTTAAAATAAAGACATTAAATTTAAAAATCACTGTCTAAGGCCGGTGATTATAAAAGTGTCAGTAAACTGAGCAAATAAATCTTATTTAACTTAAGATTAAAATATACATAAATGCATTATTTTTAATTTCTTTAAAAAAACCTTCTTTATCTTAAGTTTAAGCAGTACTAGAGTACCTATTACGAAATCTTAAGTTTAAACATAAGTTTTACGATAACTAGACGTTTATAAAATACACATTTTAGAAGCCTGAAGAAGCCACAGAAATGAAGATAATCCGACATTATAATCCGCGGCCCAACAACCTAAATAAAACGCATAACAGTCAGCGTTCCGAGTAACTTTATATAAAGCCTTGTAAGTGCTTGGTTATTTAGAATTGAACTGCTGACACAACAAAATCTACTTTACTTTGTACATTTTCTCTTCATTGCAGATTTTTTTATAACACACTTAACACAAGTTGTAGACTGACAGTTTGTCTATTTTTCAGTGTAATAATTTAATAATTCATAAAAAATATAAAAAAATACAACTGCAACAACAGCAAGCAGGTCCAGCAATTTTTGCACATTAATATTCGCCCACCCGCCAAGTGTCGATTTAGCTATTCGCATTTACGCATCAGCTTTTAAAAAATTGCTCTTTTATATAATAATACAAGTTTTTCAAAATTATTTATTTACAAAACTTTTAATTAAACCCTTAAATATTTTAAGCTCCTGGAATTTGATTTTAAACTATTTTTAGCACAGCCATAGCATTTAAAAAGGCAAAACATTGATAAAGGCAAAATAACTAAAACTAGATAGACAAAAGATGTTCAAATCGGGACGGAGACCACAATATTGTGAATTTCAATTCGTTGTTTTCTAAAAATAAAAATAAAATAAAATATATAATCATATATGGAACAGTAATAAGGAGAATAACAAGTTATACCTATTATAGCATATCCATAACCAATTTTTTTGTACCCATTCTGTAACTACATGTTGGAATCATTATTTCATACATATTTGTAACTCCAAGAGTATACTCGTAAACCTGAACATTATCAGGTGTTACTGGAATAATATGATAATCTTGATGAAGTAAAGCATCAGTGCTAATTATCATGGACTTATGGTCATGGGCAGTAAAAAGCAGATGTGGTAACATTTTATTTATTACCTATAAAAGTAAAGTTTAAAAAACTACTTTAGAAATTACAAAAAATATATATAATGTAGGAAAATACGGTAATTGTCTAGAAACTGTCCACAACTTCGATTTTGACAAAATTTGGTATACGGAGGTTTTTTGGGGCGCTGATCACGAATCTGAAATTTTTAGTCTAAAACGTTTCGTTTCCGAGATATCCATCATCAAAGTTGGCATAATAAAAAAGTCACTGGCTTTTTGTGGGAAAAAAAAACACTTACAACACACACACCACACAAAAGTCCACTAAACAAACTATTTTTAACGGTAATACATAATTTATTAAAAACATAAAAATAAAACAGTACTGATTCTAGAATATTGGAATAACATAATGATAATACCCAATAATTTAACAAGTTTGGGAACTCTCTGACTCTCTGGATGAAGCCTGTTTTTTAAGTCATTCCAGACAAATCTATAACTATTAAATATTGTCTACAAAAAAGCAAATGTTGCAGGACAACTATGGAGATGTCATTTTAATTAAATTATTTTCTTTTTTTTATTAAAAAATTAAATTTAGATTTGACAGTTTATCACCACTTACTATATGCTAGAATACTTTGTATGAAATCAGTAGATCATTCCAAAAGACATTTTTTTGTCTGCCGCCAATTTGCTAATTTGCCGATTTGATATTAAAATTTGAGGTGAGTGCGGTCAAAAATTCAGAAAAACACAATAATCCTTCAAAACACATAAAACCACCAAAAAACACAAAAAGCCAAAAATCCAGCCACCACTACACAAAGAGCCGGTTTTTGGCAACCCTGGAACTAACCTTATTTTCCTAATTTTTCTCCTTCTTTTTGCACACAATTCTTGATTTAAAGCTAAAGTGGCCCATAATATTTGATTTTCACCTTTATAAACCCTGTTTTTCTATGTATGTTACATCTTTTAACAAATAAATTGGGAAGGGTCCCTTTAAAAACGCAGCAAGCCATGCTCCGGCGCATTCGCCCTAATTGAAAACGATTGAAAGTGTAAAATACGTAGAAAAATTAGGTTTTAAAAGGTAAATATTAAATACTGTGTACTACTTTAACTTAAAACCAAGCATTGCAGGCAAAAAGAAGGGGAAATATAGTGAAAATGATGTGAGTTCAAATACAAACTTTGATGATGAATAAGTATCTCAGAAATAAAATGTTTCTGACTAAAAAAGTTTCGTGATCAGCGCCCCAAAAACCAAACCAATATACCAAATTTGGTCAAAATCGAAGTTGCAGACAGTTTCTAGACAATTACCGAAAATAACATAATTTCTGCATTACATAAACTGTACAAACCTTTTCTGTGAATAGTGATGGTCGAAACATTAAAGGCACATGGCTCAAACCGACAAATATATTGTTGGTATCATAAAATTCTCGCTCTTTTTTATACACTGGAATAATAGAAGTTAAACGGTTTATTTTAAAAAAGTTATATTTTTAAATGTATTCAAACTTGGCTGGGAAAATGCTCTTTCAAATCTTTGTAACTTCTTTGGGGTTACTCTGGTATCTTCACCCCCAATATCATTGTCTCCAGGCAACCATATATGCTAAAAATTAGAATTAGACAATTTTCAAGATTTATTAAAGGGTTTTAACATACCTTAACAGTCTGGAATGTACTGTAAGGGGACAAGAAAATGTTAAATATTCTTCTTACATACTTGTAAAAATCTTCGTCACTAGCTATATGAGCTTCATCCATTAAATCGCCAAGAAAGATCACAACATCTGGTTTTACAAAATGGTAAGCACGATTGTAAGTTACTTTTAAATATCTTTAAAAAATTCTTATTTAATAAGGTTTTGCCTATTTGATATACTGAAAGTTTACCTGTCACTATCGAAAATGCTAAAAGGGGTAACAGGATGGAAAACTTCATTCAGATTACCAATAATTTGTGGATCAGCAACAAGTAAAATTTTGGTACATTCCTTATCATTCTTGCATGTCATGGGAATCCATCTCTTAGTGTTAAGTTTATAAATTAAATATTCCGCATAGAAAATGTAGGATAATGTTAAAATTGTCCAAAAACTTACAAACAACTTTTTCTTGGATAACCTAAAACGAAACAATATTTAAACAATTTTTAAGAGGGTGATAGTTTTGTACCTTAACATTTTTAAGTCTTCTGCTAAATCTTCATGCTAGAGCTTTTAAAAGTCCTATTTAGAAAAACTACATTTTTCTTGCAATAATTTCTAAAAACTACAAAAACATAAACCATAGAAACAAACAGCTGTTTGTATTTTTGTGGTATTTTTTTAGCTTGTGTTTGATAAACGCCACCCGTTTTTATCGCGTTGTAATACTTCTCCAGTATATATGCTCTAAGGTTAAAATATCTAAAGTGTTGCTATTAGTCTACGTCCTAACAACAACAAAAAAAAGAAAATAGGTTATTTTAGAGAGTTTTGATCACAGTTTTAATTTATTTTTGCTTATTTTCATTATTTAAATTGTGTGAAATCTTAGTTTCGTGGCCCAGAGCTTAAAGTATTTTAATTGTATGTACCTTATCATCTGTACTTCTGCAAAAAGATTTAAATAAACGGTTTTTGATGTCGTCCATGACCTTTGGTCAAAAGATATTTCAGCCGACACCTCCAGATAAAGGTAGTTTTCCTCTCGACCATGAAGGCCTATGTAAAAAATCTATGATTAAATTTATGCAATGTTTAACACGAGAAAATAATAATAATTCAGCCTGCAGAGAAGAAACCAAAGGTAATAGTTTTACTAAAATAGTAAATTTTTTACAAGGACTTGCTGTGATTAAACATGAGGATGGTAATTAATATAAAAATAATAAACAACACTTTTCCAGAATATTTGGATTGTCGCATGAGAAACAACCTAATGGCTAAAGAGGAATGGTCTAAATTAGGATTTCCAGAAGGCAATACATCTTCATCTGTTGAGAATCAAAACTAAGACATGGTTAATATTCTTATTGGATGTACTGGCAGTGTCGCCACAATTAAGCTTTCTACTTTAATTACTGATTTGTTGGATTCTTTTGCGGAAGAAAAACTAAATATTAAGGTTCTTTAACATTTACATTTTGCTATATGGATTTTGTATATTTTATTATAACCAATTTTTCTTTCAGATTCGAGTCATTGCAACTGAGTGTGCTCAACACTTTTTAATAAGTCTGATATTCCAAGTGGCATTGATATTTTTACAGATCAGGATGAATGGGCTTCATGGAAAAACCGAGGAGACCCTGTTTTACATATCGAGTTAGGAAAATGGGCTGATTTGTTTTTAATAGCTCCACTTGATGCTAACACCCTTGCTAAAATTTCAACCGTAAGAACACAGATTAGATTTTTTAAATTGTTTTTTGTGTCCACCACTAAAATTTTTAGGGTATTTGTGATAATCTTCTGACGTGTACTGTACGTGCTTGGGAAATAGAAAAACCTCTTGTATTTTGTCCAGCCATGAATACAAAAATGTATAGGCACCCCCTGACAGAAAGTCAAATTGCTACACTAAAGTCATGGGGTTATTTAGAGATTCCAGTGATAGAAAAAGTGCTTATTTGTGGTGACAGTGGACTTGGTGCAATGGCTGAAGTTTCCACTATAATAGAAACTGTTAAAAACATTGTTAATCAGTTGTAGTTCCTTTATTTTAGTTTTTATAGACCAATAAATGGTAATTATGCTGTATAGGGTTTTGTGCTGTTTTTATGATTTTTAAAAATATTGGCTTACATGTTATCTCCTATTTGTTCTTATTCATAATATAATGGCGCTGTTATAAAATATTTTGTATTTTTTTGTAAATAACAAAAATTTGAAGTTTCGACAGTTCTTTACTTTTAATCTAAACATTTAGTAACAACGGCTTATCTGTTCAACTTTACGCGTCCGAGTTGTTTATGTAGTGGAGTTTTTTAATTAAAATTTAATGTGCCTGAAGCCACAGTCAAGTTAGTTCTGGTTAGCAATACCTTTTTTTAATTAGCTTGAAAGGGGTTTAAAAAAATATATCTCTTTAACATATTTTCGATGTTGCCAAGTGCTCTTTATATTTTACTTGCAATAAATGACGTTTCTCTAACCTTTTTTGGAAAATTTGAGGTTATAAGACTTAAATTTCATTTTTTTCTAACAATTTTTTAACAAACATAAGTATACAAAAAAAAAAAAAAGATTTTTACTTGATTTTGGATGTGATTTTGACACATATTAACTCATTTTACTTATTTTCCCTGCCCAGCATCCCTATTCACTCTGTGGTCCCACAAGTTGTTAAATTATAATTAATTAAAAACGGGAGATATTAATAAGAAAAGGGTCTAAAATTAGTATCATTTATTTAAAAAAATCATAAAAACGGCAGAAAACCCCAATTCGGCACTTCTACCCAATAAATATGTGTACCATTTAATAAAAATATATAAAGTTTTTCCTTTGAAATAAATAGATAAATGGTAAAAAATGTAAATAAATAGGTAAGCTTAAGGTAGATCAAAAGATTTATTGGTATTGTAAATAATTACATTAACAAAAATATACTAACAAGTAGTCTAACAGGCTAATAGCCTAATTTAGCAAAATCTTTACATAAATAAATCCATTGTAAATAAATAATTAACAAAACTTGAGGTATAACAGTATAAATACATAAAAAACAGCATACTAGGTATACATATACACTAATACAAAACTGAATGGCGATAGGTAAAATAAAAATAACTAGATCCTGTATTTAAGTCTAGTCCCCTTTAACTTTTGTGGTGCTTTTTAGTAGTTGATCTTTTTGGTGGTAGCATTCTTTTTAAAACAGCTATTTTCTTTTCAAAGAGTGCCTGCCTTTCATTATCACTAAAATATAATTCTTCATCAGTTGAATCGATGTCTAGGTAGCTAAGTTCTCCAGCACAGTATTTCTAGAATAAAATATAATAATAATTAGCTTGGCCCTACAATAAATCTCAGTAGGAAGAACTACAGTAAGAACAATTTACCACAAGAAAACTTGCAAACTATAAAAACAGCCTTGAAATCACTAAAATATTTACTAAAATAATTAAAAAGCTGCAAGAAAAATAGCCTGTCTTATTCTTACATGCCAATATAATTGTATGAAAAATTTTCTGCCAGAAATCTACTAAATAACATTGTGTCCCTGAAAGATGTGTACAAAATGCTACTCCTTTGCTTTTATTGAAAGTATTATTACTTTTTTGCCTCCGTATATTATATACTATGATTCTGGTTTATTTAAAATAAAAAAATTTCTTTAACATTTCTTTATGCTCTATTTAGTCCAACCATATGTCAATACAATGATTTAACCCAATTTGCCTTAATTGTGAGATACAGGGTGTATACAGAATTTGTGGTAGTATTTTGTACAGACCTTTTGGACACTACCAAGTGGCCTAGACAAAGCAGAAATAAATCCAGTGACAAACTTTGGTATAGAATAAAATGTTTAATCTGAATTATCTCAAAACCGGTCGCTCGTAGCGATATTTATTAGGTATACCTTTTTTGTGTAAAAAATATGGAAGGATAAAAATTCTATACTAAAATTAATATATACCGAGGCAAAAGAAGTAATGAAACTTTGAACCTAAGCAAAGGACTGCACGTGGCTCCACCTACATTTTATAAAAAAACTTTAACATATTTCGATTTCCCATTTTAAAAAAAATTAAATACTGTGGAAAAATGTCTTATAATAAATAAAATATTTAAAAATAACGAAAATAAAATATAAACTTTTACACCCCGATCTCATAAACGATCAACTTTTGACAGGCAAATTGCGTTTGATCCTTGAATTTTGGTCCAAGGAATTTATAGTAGGATTTTGTATAGACCTTTTAGAAACACCCTGTATAAAAGTTTTAAAATGACCAAGGATATGTAGTATTGCAGAGGTTGTAATTTAAATATCCAACTTACATTGTATTTTTGTCTTCTATACTCAATTTCTTTTAACGACCATTTTATCAACTCAATATATACATTTTTAATTACGTGGCATATTTCTTCTGGGTGGTCTTTTATAAGAATCGCATTGGATGTTACTTTCAGAAAAAGGGGCTTGGCTGGCATAGGCTCTCTTTTTATAACCCATTTTTTGTACTTTTTTAAATATCTGAGGGAGCAATAAAAAATTATCTTTTGACTTATATTTGAAAATTGTAAAGAAGGTTGATAAGAAAACTTAATTTTCTCGCTGGTCCATTTCATCATCCTCAATCCTCGATAGTTGAAAATTTTGTGTCCCTCACTTGCAAAGTTCTCAAATTCTTGTTTTCTATCCAATTCATCCATATCAACTTTATTTTTTTATACTGTATGTGTTTTGCTAAAATATGTTTTAGGTTTTGACGGGCTTAGTCCATTTTAACACCAAGCTGGTATAACGACTACGATTTTATGGTCATTTTCGACACCAGACCAAGCAAAGGTCTATTTAAATCTTACAGGCATTTTCGACATCAAATAAATATGAATGAGTACAATTCGTGAATAAGAAAATCAAATTTTAATTGGGATGCATAATAAAAAGGTAAAAATATGCAATTGCAAAGACCCAACTTTAAAATTTTTTGCCTTATCAAAAATATGAATCGTTGCTTATATGGTTTTTGAAATTAATTATTCAAATAAAATGAAAAGTGTTGTTTAGTCTTATTTCTTATCCCCAAAACCCAACAAAATGATTTTTTACTTATTTTGTACAATAAAAAAGGTAAAGGGTGTGTAAATTTATAACTCGACACCCAACATATGTATAAGCGTTGTCATACAACGATATAAGTATGGTGACCTTGTTTTAAGAACAGTCGAAAATTTAATATCCCTGTAAGCATACCTATGCAATGGCGTAACGTATATAGGATTAACCGTACACCCGAAAAATTATACAATTTGAAAACAAAACCAGACGTATCGGTTTATTTTTTTTTATGGCAGATGCAAAGCTATGAATCGTTTCATAGTTGGGTCGTATTTGAATACTCTGTTCTGAATAGTATTCAGAATACATTTAGTCGGTATTCGTATTCGAATAAGTTTGTGTGTTTGATATTCGGTATTCGGCAGAATACTTTTTGGTTAGTATTTGGGATTCTGTATTCGAATACTTTTGAAGTATCCGACGAATACTTTTTTGAGTATTCGAATACCGGCGTTTCAAGTATACGAATACCGGAATGTGTAAGCAGTATTCGAATACCAAAATTGTCAAGAGTAGAATACCAAAAGGGAACAAAAAGTAGGAAAAAGAAGGTGAGGACCTTGTTTTTTTTCTTCAAATTTTTAATCATCGGTTTTTTCTGTTTCTAGTATTCCAATGTTTTTTTCCAGTATTCGAATACCGATTCCGGGAGTTTGTGAATACCGAGTATTCGAATACTTATTTTCTTACAAGTATTCAAAAATTCGGTATTCGAATACTTTCTTTTTCTGATATTCGTATTCGTATTCGAATACCGATTTTCAGTATTCGACCCAACTCTGAATCACTTTTAGTATTATATCCAAAATAAAAAATCGTACGTGTGCTCTGTTTCGCTTTTTTTGCTTATTTATTGTCATTTTCTTCATTAACCCCTCCCTCCCCCAGAACGAAATCCCGGCTGCGCCACTGCAGCTATATGTATGATGTATGTATGTATGTATGTATATAGTTTTGGAGCAAAATTTAAAAAAAAATTATGTGCAATCAACTTTTTATCAAACTTACAGTAGCGTTCGTCTTGTGAATAGGTGGTGAACCGATCTGAAGAATCTGTAGAATCACTGTAAAACATTTTCATTTATATATTAAAAGGATTTTGTCTCTTTCGTGATATATTTGACAACTTCTAATGCACAAATAACTTTTGTGATTTTTTTGCATAGAAACCTTTACAACCGTGTACTCCCTACCACAGGTAAAGAAAATCTTCTTATAAACACAAACAAAACAACTATTAGTAAAAACCTTCGCAAAAAATGCTTTTCGTATTTGTAATCGTGACGCATCATTGGCCGACGATACAATAGTCAAAGAGCTGGTGACCGATTTTGGGAAGGTGTTATAGGCACTTTAAAATAATAAAAATAGTACACTTTTAATGTGTCTGAATCAGGGCCGTATTAACTGTTTGAGGCGCCCAAGGCTAGAATTCCCGGAGCGCCTATTTTTTACCAAAAAGTTTTGAAGAGCAAAAAAGCCCTTTCCTCCGCAACGCCTATTTTGAGTGCCCAACGCCTTACTTTACCACCCGAAATAAAATTTGATGACCAAAAAAAGTAATTTCCTCCTTTTCGGCGCCTATTTGCCTATTTCATTCCAAAGCACCTTATTCACAGAAAAATTAGTCACCAAAAATCCCCACTCAACCTAAACTTTTTTAAAAACTCCCCGTCTAGCGCCTATTTTTTCATGGCGCCTTAGGCTGTAGCCTATTCAGCCTAATGGATAATACGGCCCTGGTCTGAATATGGTATCGAGAGTCGTTTTGGCCGTTTACGGTTATTTTGCAACTGCGCAGTATATGATACAAAAAATATGTTTTAGGCATCTCAAAATTACATTCAATATAAACTTTAATATCTATTTATTACCAAAAAAAAGATCCCTGACTGTTTAAAGGGTTCTAAAGTACAACCCAGCCCACTTAAATGTGTTAATTTGTATACAATATGAGCAATGCGTTTTGGTACATCGGCCGGCAATACAATAACAAAACAAACACTATTAGTCACGCCTGTTTACATGTTGGTATTTAGTTAGATTGTCTCTTTTTCTCACATTGCCTATGTGTTATGTTATTTAGCTGAACCTGTATGCAAAGAATATGGTGTCCAGTAACTCTACCGAGTTTGACGGCTGATTCTACAACAAAAATTAGGAAAAAAACTTCATATAAACATATGTCCTAAATGCTTAGTTTTTGAACTACGGGGTGTTTTCAATTTTTAAAAATAGTGAGGTATACGCCTCCTATGCATCAGAAGATATTTTTTGGCATACAAGAAAAAAATAATTTTTCCAGCGTAGCCCATGAAGGGTTACTCTTGTAATAATTAGGTTATCCAGACAATTAAAAGAAAATGTTAAAGAAAGGTGAAGCCATAACTTTGGCGTAACCGTTTTTTGTGTGTGTACTCATATGTTACGCGATGACTCCGGCGTATGTGGACCGATTTTAAAAATTATTTTTTTATTTGAAAGAGTGTAGTACCGGGGAATTCCATAAAAACCAAGTCAGGATCGTGAGAGAGAAAGGTAATAAAATTAACCTTTGCCCGAACTAAACGAGGTACTAGTAGTGTTTTTAAACTACAGTAAAAATCACAAGCACGTATAATTTGATTGGTTGAAAGCGCTACAGACAGTTTTGCATCTGTCACATTTGGGGTCATGGTTAGTTAATTTTTTTTTAATTTGCTCCAAACCAATCAAATTACACGTGCTTGTGGTTTTTACTGTAGTCTGTGTTTTTAGTGTATGTTTACCGATTTATTATTTAGAGACATTTTGCACCTCTTATTTTGCAATTCCGTTGTGGTTAACGTTATTCTGAGACTGCGCAGTAACGCAAATATGATCCGTTATCGTTATTAACCATACCGGACTCCTTTAATTAGAGATGAATACCGAAGAGCTTATCGTTATCGTTATTGTTAAACTGCGTGGTTGCCGGATTGTAAAAATTTTAATATCAATTATTTAAGAAGGTTGAAATTTTAATGTCGTATTTATTAAAATACTATCATTGATACATAGGCTCTAATTAACCAAAATCCCATAGCAGTAAGAAAAATAAAATAATGTAAAGAAATTAAAACATACTTGCACTTTTAAGGATGTTTTAATTCAATAATTAATATCATGTTACAATTTGGCACACATGCTTTTTATTCTACTACCAAACCTAACCCTAATTTTTGTGTTTTGCTTTTTTGCCTATACTGTATTGTTTACATCTAGCTTTAAAAACGAAATCAAAAGAACTGTACTGTAAAGTACTAATTTTTCGTTAACTTTAACATCGGTGAACCACAGGCAAAAATAAGGTTAAGTGTCGAAGGCGCAGATGCAAGATAAATTTCTTAAAAGAGGCTGCAAAATCTCTGTCCAAAATTGCTGCCGTAATCGTTATGCTTAATAACGATAACAATAAGGAGGCTAAAAAAGTCTGTTATTTTAAGAGGTGCAAAATGTCTCTATTAGTAACAATAATAACCAAAAAGCAAAAATAAACAGTTAAAAAAATTGAACCGACTTCAAGACAATAATAAAACTGACTAAAAAGTAAAAAATGTAAAAAAGAAGTCGGGTAATAACATATATGTATGTGCTAAACTACTCAATGTTAATAACTAAATAAACAAAACCTTTTTATATTTTATTACCACAATATGGTATTACCCAATTTCTTTTTCTTTTTTTATATTATTTTTTACTTCTTAGTGAGTTTTATTATTGTCTTGAAGTCGGTTTAATTTAAAAACAACTGTTTATTATTATTTCAAAGTGCCTTAGCACCTTCCCAAAATCGGTCACCAGCTCTTAAGCTATAAGTAACTTAAAAAAATAAAATAAATAAAAATATGTCAGTGGTCAGTCTAGTTTTGCTAAGAAGATATTTACAAAAAAATGTTTCTTTACCTTCAGCAAATAAGGTATTTAGAACCTAAATATTATGTAATACTAATAGTTAACTCGCAATATTAGTTTTACCACTGGAAAAAAGTGATTTGTTTTGGTTTCACGGTGTCAGCCTTGAACAGGCTTGGTATTATAAAAGTGTCTGTAAACTGCACACCACAATTTAAGGATAAAACTGAAGTTTAAAAATTTAAAATTAACCTTATTATTCTATTTTTTTTTTAAAACTTGATTATCTTAAGTTTAGGCGGAACTAGAGTCAGTGGCGTAGCTAGAGATGTTGGGGCCCAGGGCAGTGGCGGCGAGTACGGTGCACCCAAATAAAAAGTGAAAAATATGGGTGCAATGCACTCATATGAGAATGGAACATTTGTTTTTGTAATTTTGTCGTTCAAAACTGTTCATAACTTACTACTATCGAGAGAGTAAGTAAAATGTTTGTAGGTGAGGAACTTTCTTTTTTCTCTTCAAGTTTTTATTAGGTAAGAATAGAATAGGTAGGTGTGTAGAAAACAAGTGTGTAGCAAAAGCAAAAACTAATGTAGTAAGTTGGTATATTTAAAGGGATGATGTCCTTTTTGTTCTTCAAAAATTCTTGACACATGGCACCTTTATAAAATTTCAAAACTCGCCGCACCTGGCCCGGGACGGAAAGCAAAGGCGTGGCCCATACCATTTCAGTAAATTATTTTTTTTGTGAAAAAAATTTTGAAGAGCACAAAAAATAAGTGTCTTTCGAAAATGGGGTTCCTTCCCACTGAAACATGATGTACTTTCTAAAAGTCAAAGTCGGGGACCTCTTATTTCTGAACTTTTTCTTTCTAAGAAAAAATTTGACAACCACAAGAAAGAGGTCCTCACCTCTAAACTTCTTTCACTTTTTCTTCTTAAACTAAATTTACTAACCGCAAAAACCGCATTTTTTTCCTATAAAAACCCTCTTTAGAGGGCCCTTTTCTACTAAGTTTAAACATCAGTTTTACAGATATCTAGACGTTTATAAAATTCACATTTTAGAAAACTGAAATAAAAAACACAGAAATGAAGATATTTTGACATTAAAATACTCAGCCTATACTTTGGCCACTATAAATTGATAATGAAAACCAATAAACTACATTTTTATTGTGGTTACTAGGGTTATTGACTTTCTAAACCAAGGAAATACATTTTTTGTTTAGGCTTTTTTCTTAATTTATAGTGAACAGACTATAAGTAAAACTCGCTAGTAGAGAAGATGTCACGGAGTCATCACTTCTGTCTCACTTTTAATTATTCTCCTTTTTGTTGCTCGCACACAATGTAAAAGACGCGTTTAGACAGCGACAGTTGATTGCCGTTTTTATTTCTATGACGCTTGTGGCATCTTTGTAACTGGATTTTAGTCTACTCTATCATCAATTTTAGGCGAAGAACTAATTCTAAAACGGTATTTACCAATCGGTTATGTTGACGTTTAAACAATGTATTATACGTCAAAGTTGTCACCAATTATTACCGCGGTTATAATTGGTTGAACGCCTAAAATTGATGTACGAATTTTAGGGGCACGTATAAACTGGACATATGTATTACCGCGTCGCGTCGCTCAAGTTTTCAAGAAATTGTTTATAAGGAAGATTTAACGCAATATGCATAAAAAGTTGCACCTTTTTACAGGAAATAAAGGTATTATAATAAATTTAATATTGACTAAATTTAAAATTAATTTGAATCCATCCAAAAATGGTACGTCACTACATTTTTCTAAAATAAAAATACCGTACATTATAAAAAATGAGGCGAGATCTTTGTTTTAAACTAAATGCGATTTTTTTTAAATAATTTTATTTTAGGAAAATGTAGTGGTGTAACATTTTTTCTTTAAAATATTTACCTTAAACCCCTCATTGAAGACACTGGTGAAAAATATGTTTTTCCTTGTACGCCAAAAAATGTCTTTTGAGGAAGGCGTCCCACAAATTATTTAAAAATAGCTGAATTGGTATAAAAGTTGTAATATTTTTTTTATTTTTTATTTTTAACACCCCGTAATTCAAAAACTAATATGTTTAGGACATGTATAATATATAATAAGTTATTTTCTTGTCATTCATTGTAGAATCATCCCCCAAAGCTTGCCGGTAGAGTTACTGGACAACCTGGATAAAGCACTAATGTGAAAAGAGCTTCGCAGGGTTTAGCAGGTTCTCCTCAAATTGGCAAAGGTAAAGTGTTAACGTGGTTTTGAGTCAAAATAAATTTTATGCAATACGGATCCTTTTAGTTATCAGGGTATATTTTGATTAGTTCGATTAGTGCTTACTGGAGCAGATAAGGGTTGGTTATTTCCCCGCCCCCGCCCCTCACTACAAAACGAAAATGCTTTAAGGGTTATTTTGGGAAACCTTTTTATTCTTTTGTAATAGTTTATGGTAAATAAAACATAACAAACTGTCAAATAGTCAGTAAATAAAAAGCGTGTTCGCTTAAGTTCTTTATTATATTTTTATGGAAAACTTTTTTATTATTAATTTTACAAAAAAAAGTTATTCTGTATAAAAAGTTTTGCATGGTCTAAAACCTAAAATGCAGTAATTAAATAGGTACTCATTTTTTCAGGTAGGTATCTTAAAAAAATATGAATTTTGTTTAAGAGAGGAAAGTACCCTTATTTTTGAAAATATCGAAAATTATAAAAAAATAACTCTTAAATATGCAAACTCGTTCATTTAAAAGAAAAAAGTTTTTCTTTAATTTTTTCCTGCGACTTCAAGCCTTTCTGTGACTTTTTGCTATTTTGACAGTTCTTAAGCATACAAAACGAAGTTCAAACTTACTATTCCCCTCCCAGAAAATAAAGTTATTTACGCCACTGTGCATGTTTTTGTAGAGGTTCTTTATTCTTTATTCGCAAAACTTGCGATCAATTAGAGCTGCTAATAACAATAAATTACACAATAACAAAAATAATTTTTATTTTTTACACATGTAAGTACAAAAAAACTTTGTTTTATATAAAGTTTTCTTCCTTATCTTCTGTTTTGGACTTCAATATTTTGCCAGGGTATATTCCATAGTTGAATTTCTCCAATGTTGTTTCCAGTTACTACATAGTTTGTACTAAAAAAATTGGTAGTAAATATATAAGCTATTTTTTATTTATAGCCTCTATAGCATATAGACGCATACACGTTCAGTAAAATTAGGAGGTATATAGGCCAGTAAAGTAACAACAAAGAGGGATTAATGCGTCATCTTGTTTACATGCCGGCATTCTTTTTATAATGTCTACCTGTTGATGTTTTACACGGGTTAGAGCGTCTTTTTCCACGCATTGCCTGTGTACCTTTTTATTTGGCTGAACGTGTATGTTGTTTCCGGAATTATACCGGGTGTCAATTTGAAAACTTCCCACCCTTAATATCTTTCTTGGAGTTAAAAATATGACAAATCGGAAAGACCAGTCAATTTTATTTGTAAGGGGGACACTTAAAATGAATATTTTTAGCCTTCTTGTTTCAACCCCCTAGGAGGGTAGATGTCACCCTTAGAATATTAAATGGGAATGGGGGTCAAGTGATACATCATTTTAAAGCTCCTGACGAGTACTTTATATCCCGAGAATATGAAGTCAATATCTTCACCTATTACAAAATGGCGGTACTTTAAAAATTACCTAAATACCTGATTTGGATGGCCATATTTCCGAAACTAATAAAGTTAGATGTACCTAATGTGGTGTTTTCTTAAAGCTCTTTTAAAGGTCTTTTTAATGGTGATACTGGTAGTAATATACAGGGTAGAAGAAAAAGTACATATTTTTTTATTTAAGAACCCTGTATATTATTTTACCATTAAAAAGACCTTTAAAAGAGCTTTAAGAAAACACCACATTAGGTACATCTAACTTTATTAGTTTCGGAAATATGGCCATCCAAATCAGGTATTTAGGTAATTTTTAAAGTACCGCCATTTTGTAATAGGTGAAGATATTGACTTCATATTCTAGGGTTATAAAGTACTCGTCAGGAGCTTTAAAATGATGTATCACTTGACCCCCATTCCCATTTAATATTCTAGGGTGACATCTACCCCTCCTAGGGGGTTGAAACAAGAAGGCTATAAATATTCATTTTAAGTGTCCCCCTTACAAATAAAATTGACGGGTCTTTCCGATTTGTCATATTTTTAACTCCAAGAAAGATATTAAGGGTGGGAAGTCTTCAAATTGACACCCGGTAGATATTTGCTTAGGACTGGACTGATGAAAATTTAACATAGTTTTCAGATTTGGATGGCCACATTTCCGAAACTAATAAAATTTTGAGACATCATATGGGTACTTTTTTAAGCTCTTTAATAGATCTCTCCTATGGTGATAAACTATACATATACAGGGTATTCCATTTACAAAAGGTATATTTTTTGCAATTGAAAACCAAAATTAAGCAACTTGGCAACGTTGCAGTTGCGAATTAAGAACATAATGACATTTCATGTTCAAGTTTTGCTTTCTCTTTGTTGCAGTTAATATTCTATTTTTAAATAATTTTTATGATTTATGGGATGAATGTAATAAAAAATAAGAAAATAGTTAGTCTACAACTAGTGTTAAGCTTTTATGTGGTTGCCATCATGGATTTCGTTAAAAATTCAGCAATGAAGCAAAACATGCAAAGTCAGTTTTGGCTTATCTGCAGTTCAAGTCTAAATAACGAAGAACTAACGCTTTATGGCTATATTTAAAGTTTCTCGAAACACTGAGTTTTATCCTGCTTTGTTATTTAGGTTGTCAGACAATGATGCCTAATATTTTTCGTGAAATTAATTAACTAATCAGGTAATTTACGTAAATATTCTTTGCCAAATTGAATCTAGATACCTATTTTTATCAGCTGTTTGACCGAATTGCAACGCTGTGCTCCTTAATTTGAATTCCCAATAAACTGAGAACGCGATGTTCAATTGTTTTTTTTTGTTGGCAGCATTTAATCAAAGAAAATAATACTACCTATTTCGTTAATTTAACCGACCTCGTATTTTCAATAACAAAGAACGGCAATAATGCCGACTTAAGTTTGGCCACCCTCTATATAAGTAAATTTTTACAAATAACTTACTTAACGTGATTAATTGCCAAACTTGTAAGATTTCTCTTGGTAATTTTAGAGTTGAATGTAAGTTCAATAGGTTTCCTACTAATCAGGTGAAAGATTTCCAATGTTCCTTGCTGGCCACATGCTGCAATAAGTTTTTCTTCGTGTAAAATAAACGATATGTCATTTAGGGCGAATTTAGTAAATATTACTTGTGCTGGATCATCCTAAAATATTAAAAAGTTTAGGATTTATGTGTGTAACAGTAATGGTTCTCCGATAAACTTTTTCGTTTTAAAGGGCAAACAAAAATAAATATTATTGGGTGTTACTGAATGTTGTAAAATTTAAAGGCAGATTTTACTATTAAAAATATGAAAAAAGTTTATATAAACATGGGCCTGCAAATTCCTATTTCTTAGATGCAGGTGTTGTTCTTGTAAAAAAATATACATTTTTAAATATCTTGTAAATATCTTGAATACCTTTTTTTTCTCTATCTTAATTACATTTAATAAGTCCAGTCCAGGAATATTTCTAATAAAGAACCGAACGCCACTGACAGGGTAAATGTGTATCTTTCTTAATTTTTTTTTCGTATCTTGATTAGTTTCCACTTAATTATACAGTGTGACTACGTACGTAAGTTGGCGGCAAATGGGAAACTTTTTCATTATTTATTTTACAAAAAAAGTTATTCTTTATAAAAGTTCTGCATGGTCCAAAACCATAACTGCAATCATCAGATATCAAATTGTGTTAGTCATGTACTAGGTTTGGCCAAAAATGTAATTTTTGCTTAAGAGTAAAAGTACCTGATGTATTTTTGCTAATATCGCAAATGTATAATAAGAAAAGATGTTTAGAATTAAAAATTACTTTCAAACTCAATTTGGTTCATTTCCAAAAAAAAAATTGTTTTTGATTTTTTCTGCCATAATATGATATAAATTTAGGTATATAAATTAGTGCCAACGAATTAGTGCACTATATTTCATAATTATAAATGTTATAGGACAGTTTTAAATAAACTTTTTAAATTTTTTGTTATCAAAACAAGAGGAATCTACAAAGCACTAATGTAAAAACTTTAATTTTCTCAGTTTTCGCAGAAAAAAAACATTTTTTTGGAAATAATCAAAATTGCATATTTGGAAGTAATTTTTAACTCTAAACATCTTTTCTTTATAACAATTTGCGATATTAGCAAAAATACAGGTACTTTTACTCTTAAGCAAAAATTAAATTTTCGGTCAAACCTCGTACATGATTGACACAATTTGTAATCTGATGATTGCATTTTAGGTTTTGGACCATGCAGAACTTTTTATAAAGAATAACTTTTCGATGCCCATGTCGAGTTTTTGGTGGTCAGGGTAGGTACTAAAATTTCAGGATAAGCTGAAATGTCACTTGTGACGTTCTATGCATAGACAAGGGACGGGTCAGTTATTTGGTTCTATGGATTTCTATTCTTTGCCGAAGACAAACTCGATAGAGTGTCGTGGCTAACTTTGTGGAGATGCACATCGACTTGCTCGATTTGATCGAATCAAGTGTCGTGATCCCCCTGCAGGTATTTTCTCTTGAGCAAAAATTACATTTTTTGCCAATTCTCGTTGATGGCTGATATAAATAATGGATATCTATTGGTTACCTTTTAGGTTTTTGAAACATGCAGGAACTTGATTTAAGAAATGTATTTATTTTTCAAAAAATTTAATATCTAATAAAGTTTTCCATATGCCTTTAACTTAAGTAAATCATGTATGTGTAACACAATTATAATGAAAATAAATATTTTACTATACCTGATGTATTAAATATACTCGAATTTCCCCATCAGTAGCACTTGTGAGAAACATATCTTTATGGTTTAAGGAAAATTTTATTACACCTATTTCGCCTTTATGAGGCTCATAATATTTAAATACAGGATCATAGTAGGCTACGTCTTCAACGGCTAAAATATAGAAATTAATTAAGTAAAACAGTCTAAAGCAAGTTAGCATACAATTTCTGTTGATTCTTTTAAAAGGGGTATTCTGGTCTAGAAATTTGAAATATTTTTTACACAATTCGATAGTTTAGGAGAGTACATAGCAGATTGGTGGAAGGAATTGTATACACATATTACCTATGGTCGGCGGTTTGGTTTCCATAACGGTATATGAATAAAGAAATGATAAAAAATAAATAGTAAAAATATTAATTGCTTTTTTTTTCGCGCATCTGGACTAGGATACCTCCTTAATGTTTGCTACTGCTTTGGCTAAATGGTGTTGGTTTATAAATTTATAACATAGAAATGAGATATATCACACTACCTTTTTTTTCCCCCAGGTCCGACGACCACCCCCTAGGTGGTGTACTGCAGCCTGAAGGTTTATTTAACCTTGACCCCTACTCCTTCCCATTCACACACCATTCATTCCATAACTTGGATGGTTGCTGCTCGGTCCGTTCGTTTACCTCCGAGTAGAACACCGCGTGCCCGGCAACCCATTCAAGTTATGGGCGCGCACTTCACTGCTAAAACTTTGGTGATCGATGCTGCCGAAGGCCGATACAACCGGAGCAGCCACAAGCGCGCCTCTCTTACCACCACAATGTATAACTTTTCAGTTACCTTTTATTTTTGTGACTCCCAGCATGGAGCATCTAGCTATCAGGCCGCCTTCCATGGCAACAACAAACATGTCTGGAACATGTTTCGAAAAATCGAAACCCACAATTCCCACATCTCCTCGTTCTATCAGTGATTTTGGAATATCTGATGACTGATTAATCTTTGCAAGAACAGGGGTTTTTATTTTATATCTGAAATTTTAAGAAAAATTGGATATTCTTTGTCAAAATTAGAAAGCTTTTATTTTAAGGCATTAAAATCCCCTTAATGCCTAGGCCAGCAATGAAATGGACTTCATGATAATCACTCTTTTAAAATCGACTATATATGGAACCGGCGCTTCAACCCAGTCTGTCAATTCTGACATATTGCGGGTGTCGGACTGTCCGAACTTTTGTCGGACAAATTTACAACAATGTACTACATGCAAATTTTATACATTGTGCCAAAAATCGTAACGGTTACAGTCCTAAAATCCGCCTAGTCCGATATCCGAAACATGCGTCTGAGCCTCACGGTTTCCATGACTCTAACCCTTACCATTTTTGGTACAATTGTTTAAAATTTGCATATAAAATACTGTGGTAAACCTGTCTAACAAAAAAAGTGCCGCGATTGCCTAGTTCGTCACCTGAAACATGCCAGAATTGACAGGCTGGGTTAAAGCTCCGCTTCCATATATGCCGGTATGAATATTTGTGGAAGACTCATCAAAAAGAACCCTCCTAGATAGGTTTTGAAAAAGGTTATTATCATGAAGTCCATTTCATTGACCCTACTGAAACTACCTATTTAAAATAAAACATACACGGTTTTGATTTTTAAAATGCCATCACCAACGTTAAAATTCCATATTTTCAGCAGCCCCTCTGTGCTGGAACTGGCCAAAAGTATGCTTTTATTAGAATCGACGTCATTCGTCCAAGATAATTGGGTTACAAATTCGTTGTGTGCTACAGTATTGCATACTAATGGATCTACATCATTGTCGGTATTCCAGATGTATATTTCACCTTAAAATATAATAAAAATAAGGTTAGACCGGACAATGCCATAATTAGACTTCTAAAAGTAATTAGGGTGGTATAATTAAGTATGCATCTCACTCACTTATTCCGCTAGAGAGTCAGGCTGCTCTAAGTTCCTTAAACTTTCATCGTGACACATCCTAAATCATGATAGAGTGCCCAAACAGGCTTAAAGAACTTGCTGCCAGGAATGATAGAATAGAGCTCCTGTGGGTTCTTGGACACTCAGGAATAGAACGCAAAAAAGCAGACAAACTAGCAAGATTGGGGTCATTAAAGGGTCTTTCAATAATAGTGATAGTACTTATTTCAAGTATAGATCGATTTCTAATCCATATTTTTTTAATTTCTAGGTGTTACTATATATTTAGTATAGTGTGCAGTTTTATAATGCAGTGTCTGATTCCTCTCAATCGGTGGAAAGTACTAAAAAAACATTATCTTGTAGCTCAGTTGTGGCTACTTAACGTTTATTCACTCGAGACTTGGGTCGCCATCATAGGTACTCTGCTCAGGTTATACGCCACACTGTAGAAAAGTTTGAACGTGAGTTAACTTTATGTCAAAACTCATCCACAAACCTTTCCACAGTCCGGCGGATAACCTGCACAGAGTATCGATAATGGGTACCCAATTTTCGAGTGAATAAACGTTAAGTGTCCACAACTGACCTACCACTGTGTTATTATCTTTTTATTACTTCCAACCGATTGAGAGGAGTCAGACGCTGCATAAAACTGCACACTATACTAAATATAGTAACACCCAGAAATTAAAATATATGGATTAGAAACCGAGAAATGTCTTTTGAAATGCTATCACTCTTATTGAAAGACCCTTTAGAAGGTTCAACGGTCCAGAGCCAGTACCAGGACTATTCAAACAGGCGATGAAAACAATAATATACGTAGATGATTCCAACAACATCTAGATCGTGGATATACATCACATGGCCAGAGTCATGCGAAGGAGACTCTAGGAGATCCTTCCAAGAAATTAACACCTGAGGTGTTCCACCTGGGGTCCCATTTTCGACGGTAAGAGAATAAAAAATTCTTCTCTCTCTTTTCATATTGCCTACTTTTGAGTGTAAGAAGAAAGAGACAAATAAAAGAGAAAGTTTAAACCCCTTTCATCAGAAATGTCTACTCCCCAAGTCCGAAATCTGGCCCCTGGGGGTACTCAGTTAAGGCAAAGTAGTAGGACTTTTGACAAGTCACTGTCTTTTAAAAAACACTTGTGAAAAATGGGCATTTACAATAGTCCCATAACATGAAGCCTTTGCCGGAGAGAGGAAAAACAGCCTTACACATAACATACAACTACAATGCACTATTACAAGCAAAAGACATTGTCTGTTTGGAAACCCAATTCTCTTTCCCATGAGCATCCAGGTAGAACTCTGCAAGAACTGACAAATGGCAGCGAAATTTTGTAAGAAGGCCAACAGGCTCCGGTGTAAACATGGTCGAGTAATCTACCCCGCCTTCAATCAAAAAAACAACCAACTCCACTTACTCTCATTCATGAACCCCGCCAATACTATAAAATATATCATACCTGAAAAGGTACCAGCAGCTAAAATGGAACCATTTAAAGGATGGAATTTTATTGTAGTTATACAAGATTCTGTTAATAGCCTTTTCTGGGGTTTTTCGCTTAGTTTTTCGTCCCTAAAATATTTCGTATTCCTTATATGTTTGTAAATGTTCAAAAATAATTATATTAAATTTAAGAGATGTATAGTTTAAGACCACATACCTGCCTAATAAATATATAAAAACCAAGCCAGTGTGGTGGCACCATGTTTTATGTTTAAAATTGTTTGCTATCGCCAGAGATTTTCCATTGTGATTCCAATCCAAACAAGCCACTATGGGTAACTAAAAAATATTAATTAAAGAAAGAAAATAAAAGTAAATATCTGACTTTTTAAATTTAAAAAAGGCGCTAAGCATTGTTTTTATAATAAATGTGACAACAAAAATAAACAGTTTTATTCGGTTGAAGAACAATTATCATTCTAAATCAAAATGGACTCTGAAGACGACGACAATATCCCTGGAATAAAACCATGTCAAAAGAATTACCGAAGATGATGTTTTTGTATATTATATAAATAATTTTGATTTTTAATTTATTAGGAAATTTTGCCTTTGATAAAAGTTTATGTTCTAACCAGAACCAACTAACACCTATTTTAAGTAAGTTTAACAATGGGACAAAATTAGGCTTTTTCCATTTTCCACACAAACATAAAAACAAAAAGAAAAATAGTACCTTTGCCGGCTGATAGAGGGGAGGGAAAGCACTCTTCATCCCCGGGACGAGAAGTAAAAATTTTTCTCCCGGGGAGAAAAAGTGCCAATTTCGTCCCTCATACAGGGAGGAAAAGCCTCTTTTCGATAAAGGTAGTAGAAAGAGTATTTTTACTTTACTTACAGCCTTATTGCCATTATCCTCAATTAAAGGAACTTTAATGTCTTGTACCACTTTACAAGTTGCATCTACTGGGTCATCCAAAAGTCTGTAATTTCTAAATACTTTCGAATTATTTGCATTATCAATTTCTTTTTTACTTTAGGGTAGATTTTGTTTAGCCACTCTGCCAAACGCTCCATGTCGACTTCTTTTGGCTCTGTAGTGTCGTCAAAAGTGGTTTGTACGTTTTGAGATGTTTTTTCTAAAGTACTGCATCCTTTTTCTGATACAGAGAACTCGGTAGTTTGTGTGCTACTGTCTGAAGAAACCCTTTAACATTTAAAATAATCATGTCTAAAAAAATCCTTAATTCAGAATAGAAATAACTATGTTGCTAAAAGAAAGTCTCGTCGTTCTGACTGCCATAAGATAATTGCAATTTTTATGAACTTATAAGACCAAATTCATGTCTTGACCCTTGACACCTGGTCGATTTATCATGATATTGCTGAAGATGACGATAGAAGTTTTTTAAATCTTTGTGACAGCACAGAGAGGCTTATGCCCAAGTGCCAGAGTGCCGTGGGTGTCGGGTTATTAGATGTTTAACCCATCTTTTCCCGATTCCGTCAACATTGTCCAAGCTCTGAAACATGCAGCATTGCATTTACAGTACCTTTTAGACAACGCGGTAGTGCCACTACGGACATTATTTTTAAATAACTACTGCCCTTAACTACATCAAAAGAAGTTTTAAATAAAATGTTACATATTTTTTTCTTTATGACATCTCACGAAGGCTTATGCCTAATTACCAGTGTACCGTGAGTGCCGGCTTACGGGATGTTTAACCGATTTTTTGTCGTGTTCCGTCAACGTTATCCAAGCACTGAAACATGCTTTTTTGCATTTCACAGCATCTTTTTGACAACGCGGTAGTGCCACCACGGACGTTATTTTTAAATAACTACTACCTATAGGAATTGCAGAATACTACAGAGTGGTTTGCCATTGCCAACTGCGTGAGGTGACGAGCAATTAAAAACCCAATTATGTACTGAATGGAAAGTTTAATGAATGTAATTTGTTGCAGTAACTCCGATTTTGATTAAATTCGGTATACAAGGTTTTTGGGGCGTTACTCATAAATCTAAAACTAATTTTTGGCGGAAACGTTTCGTTCTTGAGATATCCATCATCAAGGTTGAAATTTAAACCAATCTTATTTTCACTATATCTTCCCATTCTTTTTGTACACAATTCATTATTTTAAGATAAAGTGGCACATAATATTTGCTTTTCACCCAACTACAAAGGAAAGTACTTTGAAATACACTAATTTATAAATATGTACATATGACGAGACCTTTTTAGCAACCTCTATGTATTACAAATATCTTATAATTTATTAGATATGATGGGTTTATAAATTTTCGTTAAAAGTAAGTAGAATTTTTTTATATAAAATAGAATTTCTTAAACTTACTTTTTTACTTTCCATCTAGATTCAAAGCCTACACATTCGTTATGTTTTACACTAAACATTGTTAAAATCTTAATCTGAAAGAATATGCTTTCATTAAAATTTATGTTTGTATTGTCAGAACTGGTTACTATGACAACAAGTTAAATATCTACAGCGTACGAATAGTACAGGAAATAGGATTTTTTTGCAAAATTTTTCAGGAGTTATTTATTTTCACAAAAAGGTGCAGTAGGACGTAATAAATGTAAAACACAAAATACTTACAAATATGGCGAGCGGATGTGCCGCCATTTTGCGAAAAACCGTTTGAGCCGGTATCTCCGTAACCGTGCACTTGAGGCTCATAATTATAAGAACCTTTATTATAGATAATTAAATTTTCTATCTTTTTTGTTTTATAATTTTTTTTGTATGATAACAGTTTACGATTTATAAAATTAGTACTGTTTGTTTATTGACTTTTTACCGATATCTCTTCTAATAATTATTTACACAATAAATTGGTAATAACTAAACTTTTTACATCGATAAATTTTCTACAACTTTTATTTTAAACTTTTTCCTCCAAAATTATTATTTTCTAAGTTATTACGCATTAATTTCAAAATCCTGTGACTGAACGATTAACACCAGCTGGGCCTGGATGATGTATCGAAAATCTGGCCAGGTATTAACTATGGTTTCTATTCAGGGATTACGCTATGCATACTTCGTTCTTATTAACCTTGTACTCGGTGGTACAACTTTAAACGCATTGTATATTATCCATTGTGAACTTTTATGCCATCCTGTAGCATGGAATTTTCACGATATTTCTCGAAGATTCTAGACCATTCTTTACTCTTCCACCATACTATAAAAGCGGCGACGGGAAACCTCCGATCAGTTAGTGTTTTGTCGTAACCATAGTTACGTTGGATTGTTAATAAAGGGATAAAAACGCAAGCACGTGTTTTATATAACGAAGTGATACGGAACAATATTAAATTTGCTCAAAAGTAAATGAAATATATAAAAATAATTTTTTGTTCTGAAAAAGCAGTGGCGTACCATAGCTTTTTTTTAAATATTTGGGTCAACTTTCGGTCCAATCTCTCCAGAAGAAATAAACAAAATTGTTGTGCACCCTAAATGCTTTTTAACGCATATAGTAGCTTTGTACCAAATTTTATTAAAATATTTAAAGTAGTATCACAAATATTATAAAAAATATAATATACAGAATGTTGTTAAGACAATTTAAAGGGCAGATTCTGACATCAGAAAATATAAAAGAAAAGTTCTATATACAGGGTGTTCCTTAAATACATGCTCATATTTAAGGGGTGATTCCTGGACTCATTTGAAGCAAAAACTTCCTATGGACATACAGGTTGAGCTAAATAACATAACACATGAGGAAAAGAGAGAATCTAACTAAATCCCGGCATGTAAAAATGCGTGACTAATACTGCTGGTTTTGTTATTCTATTACTCGCCGCTGTGACAAAACTGCATGCTCAAGCAGTATATGTCCTAAACTTCCCAACTTTTGAGATACAGAGTGTTAAAATTTTCAAAAAAATATATTTTTTAAATATCCTAACTATCCTTTAACCAATTTTGTTTTAATTTGGCATTATTATTAATGGCATTAGGTGGGTAATTCATCACTTACTTAATTACATTTAATAAGTCCAGTAGTGCAGTGTGCTTTCTTTAGATTAAGCACATAAAAATACAGCTTTAATGTTTCCTATTTTTTTTCCCGTATCTTGTTTAATTTAAGAGAAAAAAGTAAAACTCAATTGCATATTTTGGACCATAAAAAGAAGCATTGCGGGATCTTTTTTTTTTAATTAGGGTTTATAATTTTTATTTGCAATTATGTAAAAAAAATAATAAATACTTATTTAAATAAGGTTTGTATGCAGTATACCAGTGTGTTGAAAATGTTAACAAACATATCTCAAAAGTTAAGACGTTTAGGGCATATGTCCAGATGAAGTTTTTCTTCAAATGAGTCCAAGAATCGCCCCCTTTAATATTAACATGTGTTTAAAAACACCCTGTAAACATGGGTCCGTTCCCAAGATACAGGGTGTTAAACTTTTCAAAAAACTGAAAAACTTCAAAAACATTTATTTTAGTAAAAATTGTTAAACTGTATATAAACCTTGTTTTAATAAGTTTTTATTGTTTTTGTTACATATTTGCTAATAAAAACTATAAAACCTAATTGAATACTATGCTGGAATACCGCTGTAAGCGCCAGCTACGAATCTGTTGGGAAATTGAAAATAAGTTAATTATTGGTTGCTTTGAAAATAATATTTTTTATAATAAAAAAGAAATAAAGACTTTTATTAATTATATTATTATTTTTTAAAGCAAGCAATAACTAACATATTTTCCTACGACCACATGTGAAAATAGTAAATAGCACACTGTTTTCATGCATAGAAAATGCCTTATATCACACTAGTGTTGCAAAGTATAATATAAAGCTGTCATCGCTGTCATTGTTATTTAAAATAAATTTGGAGTTACCAGGCTGTTAACTGGATTTACATTGAAAAAGCCATGCAATATTTTTTAAATGAGGACCTTTTTTAATTCTAAAATGATAAAAAGCTACTAGGTAGGTGATTTTTGATATAAACATATTTTTAAACAGTATAATATATCGCAGTAAGGAAAAGTATATATCACCCTAGTGATGCAAAGTTTTCAATTGTTTTCTAATTTTTTTCTGTGAAGACAAACAACTTTTATTTGTTTTGGTAAATAACTTGTGGTCGTAGGAAAAATAGTGTACATTACTTGTGTGAAAATCACTTTCTTACACTCGTGGGTTTGTCGCACTCGGCTAACGCCTCGTGTAACAATATTCCCACTCGTGTGAAATTAGTCATTTTCCACACTTGTAATGTAATATACTATTTCAATTTCAACAGATTCGTAGTTGACGCTTACAACGTTGTTCCAACATAGCATTTAATTTTTAAAAGAAAAGTTCTGGCAATGCATCTTTTATGGTATAAAAATATGTAATTATGTAGGTGGATTTTATTTTTTTCTCTTAAACTAAACAAGATACGAAAAAATAGGAAACATAAAAGCTATATTTTTATCTGCTCAATCTAAAGCACAAAAAATTTACACATATTTACACACACATTAAGTTAGTGATAAATTACCCGCTTAATGCGATTAATAACACTGATATTCTGAAACAAAATTGGGTACAGGATGTTTAATATTATATTTTTTTAAAATGTAACAACCCTGTATCTCAAAAGTTGAAGACATTTAGGATATAGGTTTTTTGAAATTTTCTTCTTAAAATGACTTAAGGGTGAAGATCCTATTCTGACCATGTATATTATTTTCTGTTTAAAAAAATGTAAATGACATAATAAAGTTCAAAGTGGTTTTAAAAGTGCATAGCCTTGGGATACCAAACTGTTTTCATCAAAAATAATTTCTAAACGACTTGCGGGTACTAAAAATAGAGAGGAGTTAATAAAACGAAGGTTAGTTAAATAATAACACAACAGATAGACTATAAAAATAATTTATTTTCTTTTAGGTTTCTCCATTTTAAACAAAGTCATTTATATTGTCTTTAATAATAATAATAAAAAAATCTGTTAGGTGGATCGTAAGTATTGAGATTCACAATTTGGTTATTATCTAAAGATTCCAGCTGTGTAGAAAATATAAACATATTTTTTCTAAATGCTGCACAATACACAACCACACGTTGGACCTCACAGTTTTTTTCAAATAAACTCTAAAGTAGAAAAAGGTAAACAAATAGCTGATTTATAAAACGGAGTACTATTAACGTTTTTTAAAGATAGAAAATTGTTGCAATGAATAAAAATATATTTGTTTAGGGACAATTTTTAATAAATAAGCAAGAAAGTTTGTCTGTTAATAGCTACACAGAAGTTAATGTAATATGGGGGTTTTAGAGTTTTATTTGCTTCTCTCTTTTTTAAGATAATTTAGGCAGTATTAAGGTAAGTTAGTTTACCAGTGTTTAAACATTATATAAAAAAACTTATAGGTCCAAATAAAAAAAATAGTTGTAAATATGATAATGCATCCATCATAATGAGCAAAAAACTGACAATAAAAACTTTTTATCCTTTTAAAGTCTCTTAAAATAAAACAGAAAAATATACACGTTTTCTCAACATTTACCACTATCTCCAAAACAATTTGAATGATTTTGCATAACTTTAAATTAGATAAAATA